>NIVC01000797.1:242500-317500 GCA_002269645.1 Macrostomum lignano | reverse complement strand
GTTGCAGAGGCTACCGAAGCGGTGCCCGATTCTTTAACGATTCTGTGCGGAGTTCGAGTCTTTCGTTTCATTCGTGTCGGTGGCGGAGTTAGGTGCGTTTGCTGTTGCTGCTGTTGTTGCTGCTCCTCCAGGTATTGCCTGGTCAAACGCTGGGCCAGATCGCGCCGCCTCTGCCGATGCTGCTGCTGAAGCTGTGAAGCCAAGTTCAAATCCCGCAGCACCTCCTCCTCGATGATGCTGTCCCAGAGCAGCGGTGTCGTAGTCGATCTCTGCTCCGAGCCGCAGCAGGTTGATGAGGCCGTGGAAGAGGCTGGACGACTCTCCGATGAGCTGAGCGGTGGAGAACAGTTGGCCAAGTCTGTGTGATGTTGCGACATTTCTATACCGTGTAAGAACCGTGTTCTCTTCTGGCTTTATTCTCCTAAGGATGGGAGTGGTTGATACACTGGCCTCTCTCCTCTGCTTTTACCTCGCCATTATATTTATTACAGACGAACGAAGAAGGAATCGGACAGAGTTAAGGTTTGTGGGGGTTGGAATGTACAGGACGGGACTCCAGTCCAGTCTATACAATATGCCAACTTTAAGGGGGGAATGATGTCATCGCTAAATGATTGATATTGCGTAGATGTACGCGCACATTGGTGGTGGGTGTGCTGTGTGTGTGGAGTCCCAAGGGCTTTTTGGACAGGAAGAGGGGGTGAGGTTTGAAAGGGGGGCTTGGTTCTAGGCCTCGTCACCCCTCCAGTCCTTTCCACTCTCTGACCCTCTCTCTCCCCTGTCCTCTTTCTCTGTCCTTCTGCGTAGGGGTTTGAAGAGGAAACGGTGTGTAAAGGTTGAGGGAAGGCCTTCGAGCAAGTCCCATATTGCGTAATCAAACTCAATTCTATATTTAATTACTAAAATTCTCTGAATAACTACGGGTGGTTTGCGAAGGTTGCCAACTGATAAAATTATTAGGCTTATTAGAATATTTATTCTGAAAATATAGGGATGTAAACTAGAAGCCTTTCAGATGGGCACACATAAGCATTATTGATCACAACGGAAAGGTTGATTACATTATTTACCTACATTGTATAACAAAGAGTAAAGAGGGTTTTAGCTTAGTGGTTAGAGCGTCGGACTCTCGACTTGAAGGTCGGGGGTTCGATTCCCGATCCCGCTGGAATAATTTGTGTTCTTGAGAAAGACACTTAAAATTAGCATTGCTTCAAAATAGGTGCCAGCATTGAGGGCGTGTGTGGCGACCTCCCAGTCCTTGGACAGAACAGCCGTACGGCTGAGCTGTTTGGCTTCGGCTGAGCTGTCGGTTGCACATCTGCCCAATTAGGTCAGGTGTAATCAGTTATTGTTATTATTAATTATGTATAACACAAAAGGTCATTCACAGAACAGCGATTTTTACTATTAAAGAGATTAATAACAAAAAGAAAGGTGTGATTCACAAAGACAGAAGCAGAAGTTATTATTAAAGTATATTGAATAGGATTTACATGTACTGATAAATGCTTCAGGATTTTTTATATAAATAAATGAACTTTAGTTTAGTTCACTTGTAACTTCAGCGAGTTGAGGACCTAAACTTCATAATGCCAAAAAAACTTTCAACCAACCATTCATTTTGATCATTTTAGGCATTGCGTAAGCTTTGGCGTTATGAAAGGTGATGTAATGTGAAATTTAGGTCTTATAATATGAAACTATATGTTCCTCGGACTGCAGAGTTTCTGTCCTGGTAAGTCAGCTGTGCCTGGCAGTGCACCTAGCTAGAGGCCGGCCTCACAGCTCAGCAAGCGCCAATAACAGTCGCGCGCCTCAGTATCTTTGCTGTCATTGGCTCTGGCGTGAATGCTAAAATGAATATTCATTCCATTTTCTCAGTAGCTTCTGTTGCTAAAACCGAAGTCCAAGTAAAAAACTGCTGCATCACTTTGGAGTTGAAGTTTCCAGACAGCTTTAAAATAACGGAATCGTAACGTTCAATAACTTTGTGGCAGAACTGACAGACTGAATTTAAAATCGAAGGTAAGAAAATGAAGACATTCTTTAACACCTTCTGTATAGCACCAACTTCCTTTAGAGACATCTCTTTTAGTTTTCCTAATGTCAGAAAATGTGTTGCTTCAGTACTATTCTATTTAGTACTTGTTAAACTGAATAATTTCTAGCAATATAACAAAGTTCTTGGGTTGGATTGAATCAAGATAGTCAACTCACAGGTGTACATGTATTACTGTCACAAAAGAATAAATTCAAACCAGCACCCACCTCACTCCCTGAATTGACTATCCTATTGTCCCTTTCCATTCCTACTCCAAGCGACACCCACCTCATTCCCTTACTTAACTATCCTATTGTCCCTTTCCATTCCTACTCCAAGCGACACCCACCTCATTCCCTTACTTAACTATCCTACTGTCCCTTTCCATTACTACCCCAAGTGACACCCACCTCACTCCCTTACTTAACTATCCTACTGTCCCTTTCCATTCCTACCCCAAGTGACACCCACCTCATTCCCTTACTTAACTATCCTACTGTCCCTTTCCATTACTACCCCAAGTGACACCCACCTCATTCCCTTACTTAACTATCCTACTGTCCCTTTCCATTCCTACTCCAAGTGACACCCACCTCACTCCCTTACTTAACTATCCTACTGTCCCTTTCCATTCCTACCCCAAGTGACACCCACCTCATTCCCTTACTTAACTATCCTACTGTCCCTTTCTATTACTACCCCAAGTGACACCCACCTCATTCCCTTACTTAACTATCCTACTGTCCCTTTCCATTCCTACCCCAAGTGACACCCACCTCACTCCCTGATTTAATTATCCTACTGTCCCTTTCCATTCCTACCCTAAGTGACACCCACCTCATTCCCTGACTTAACTATCCTACTGTCCCTTTCCATTCCTACCCCAAGTGACACCCACCTCATTCCCTTACTTAACTATCCTACTGTCCCTTTCCATTCCTACCCCAAGCGACACCCACCTCACTCCCTTACTTAACTATCCTACTGTCCCTTTCCATTCCTACCCCAAGTGACACCCACCTCATTCCCTTACTTAACTATCCTACTGTCCCTTTCCATTCCTACCCCAAGTGACACCCACCTCACTCCCTGACTTAACTATCCTACTGTCCCTTTCCATTCCTACCCCAAGTGACACCCACCTCACTCCCTTACTTAACTATCCTACTGTCCCTTTCCATTCCTACCCCAAGTGACACCCACCTCACTCCCTGACTTAACTATCCTACTGTCCCTTTCCATTCCTACCCCAAGTGACACCCACCTCACTCCCTGGCTTAACTATCCTACTGTCCCTTTCCATTCCTACTCCAAGTGACACCCACCTCATTCCCTTACTTAACTATCCTACTGTCCCTTTCTATTACTACCCCAAGTGACACCCACCTCACTCCCTGACTTAATTATCCTACTGTCCCTTTCCATTCCTACCCCAAGTGACACCCACCTCACTCCCTGGCTTAACTATCCTACTGTCCCTTTCCATTCCTACCCCAAGTGACACCCACCTCATTCCCTTACTTAACTATCCTGCTGTCCCTTTCCATTCCTACCCCAAGTGACACCCACCTCACTCCCTGACTTAACTATCCTACTGTCCCTTTCCATTCCTACCCCGCGGAAGACCCACCTCACAACCATATTATTTCTTCTCCATATAGTCTGACTGATGACGCACTATCTCCGTCAATGCTTATAAATACAACTCATCCACTTCGCTTCATTCTATTTATAAAATACCTAAAAGCTGTGCTTTTCTGGAATTTCTGTATTTAAATTTAGCTATTCCGTCTTAATAAGATATTATTATTGGCTTTCGCTTTCGCTTTCTCTTCATTGTCTCACCCATGCCGGCTCAGAGTCTACAGCTGCCCCGGGCCAATTATTTGTCATCCCCGGCATCAAAGGCAGGAGAAAAAGTAAGATGAATTAGCTCAGATTACCAGCTAGATGTTACCGGTATATAGTTTGCCAGCGAGATGTGACAAATCTTTCCAACTCTCAATCTTTATACCTCTAGAAGTTTCTTCTTTTATGCTCTTTGCATAGTTCTCGGCTGATAAGACTGGGCTTACTGCTTGTTTTTTCCCGTCTTGACCACCCCGAGGACTCTTGTTAGCTCGTCCGGTTGTCTGATTTATTGGACAGATCAATTGGTGACCGCGAAGGGAAGTAAAGTGGGATCGGGCCTAGCTATATAGCCTATACCAACTTCGGACGGCAAGATTGAGTATTAGTCTAAGACATCAAGCACTTTTCTTCCTCCAAGTCCAGACAGTCCTCATGGCCTTCCTGTTCTTATCGAGAGTAGCAATAAATCCATAATTTTTTTCTGGTCAAGCATTTCTTCCGTATTATTCCGTCAATTGCCAATTTCTTTGCAGTAATTATCTTTGCTGAGAAGCTTTCTGTCGTTTATCTACGTTTTTCTAAGATAACTAAATTCTTGCGGGTGTTGCTGTTCGAATAAATCGTTCGTTTTGAAAAGTTTTTTAATTGGTTGAATAAATATAGTTCAATTTTTTATGGGAGGAGCCATTCCGAATTTTCCTGTAGAGGCTGTCTAAAATGTCCGTGTTGTGGAAATGTCCCAAGTGTCCATGTTAGGGAAATGTCCCAAGTGTCCGTGTTTGGGAAGTGTCCCAGTGTCCTACTGGGAAGATGGCAAAGTGTCCAAGTTCAGTAAATGTCCTAAGTGTCTACGAGCGTTGACACTTTTGTTGGGGAGATGTATCAGGTGCCCGTGCTGGGGAAATGTCTTAAAGTCTATGTTGAGAAAATGTCCCTAAGTGTCAATGTTGTGAGATGTCTCGTGTTTGTGTTAGGGAAATGTCCAAATGTCCGTGTAGGGTAAATGTCATAAGTTGTTGTGTATAGACAAAAGACTAAACGGACTTTAATTTCTCTCTGCAATTTCCGGACTTTTATTTCCTTAGGAGCCGAATAATACAGTAGCGCAAAGAGCAAGGTTCTGAGTGTACTCGCTAGAGGCAAATATTAGCCGTGAACCGCGGTACTCTAGACAAAGCTTCTTAGACTTTTATGTCCGATGATAGCCTTGAGGCTGTAATCATTGTTGAAGCAGAAGACATAACATAAGTGTCCTGGAGGGGAAATGTCAGGAGTGCCCGTGTTAGGGAATGTCCCAAGTGTCCGTGTTGGGTAAAAGTCCCCAGTGTCCGTGGAGGGGAAATGTCAGGAGTGCCCGTGTTAGGGAATGTCCCAAGTGTCCCTGTTGGGGAAATGTCCCAAGTGTCCCTGTTGGGAAAATGTCCCAAGTTCCCTGTTGGGGAAATGTCCCAAGTGTCCCTGTTGGGAAAATGTCCCAAGTGTCCCTGTTGGGGAAATGTCCCAAGTGTCCCTGTTGGGAAAATGTCCCAAGTTCCCTGTTGGGGAAATGTCCCAAGTGTTCGATGCAGCACGGACTGGGTTTCCTAGAAAGCATTTCCTTTTTATTTTACGAGCACTTCGAGCAAATGGCGATTGTCTCCTCCGGTCGGACCGAGAGGAAGTCTTTGCTTTAATTAAAAGTCAAATTTAATCAAGCGATCTTTTTCAACCCAACTTCCTCTGGGCTTTGCAAACTCTACTACTCCCCAATATCCCATTGTCGAGAGAGAGTCCGCTGGAAAATTTCCCTTTTATTTTTATTCCCAATCTATATGCGCGGCATTGCTTTTCAATGAATAGAGGTTTAGGAAGTCATGGAAGAGGGAATGTCCGGCTCCTTGAGAAGTCCTGGATAGATTGGTCAAGGAAGCGGATGAAAGCGGACTCAGCTGAAATGAAAAGTGAGCATGTATGGCCTTCAAAGGAAGCGAGATTGGTTAGAAAATGGAATGTTGCAGAAAAAATGAAAAGGAAATCATGTCCAGAAGGCTTGGAAGCCATTTCTTTAGCCTGGAAACTCTGCTTAAAAGGATCAAAGTTATTCTGGAAAATATGCACGATGATCATCAGGCATAAATCAACTAAGCATCGATGTGTCAGCGCCACTGTGTGAGTGTAATGTGTATCGCAGATGTTGTGTCTGTCTGGTGTGCATCATTAGATGTTGTGTCTGTCTGGTGTGTATCGCAGATGTTGTGTCTGTCTGGTGTGCATCGCAGATGTTGTGTCTGTCTGGTGTGCATCGCAGATGCTGTGTCTGTCTGGTGTGCATCGCAGATGTTGTGTCTGTCTGGTGTGCATCGCAGATGTTGTGTCTGTCTGGTGTGCATCGCAGATGTTGTGTCTGTCTGGTGTGCATCATTAGATGTTGTGTCTGTCTGGTGTGCATCGCAGATGTTGTGTCTGTCTGGTGTGCATCGCAGATGTTGTGTCTGTCTGGTGTGCATCGCAGATGTTGTGTCTGTCTGGTGTGCATCATTAGATTTTGTGTCTGTCTGGTGTGCATCATTAGATGTTGTGTCTGTCTGGTGTGCATCGCAGATGTTGTGTCAGTCTGGTGTGCATCGCAGATGTTGTGTCAGTCTGGTGTGCATCGCAGATGTTGTGTCAGTCTGGTGTGCATCGCAGATGTTGTGTCTGTCTGGTGTGCATCGCAGATGCTGTGTCTGTCTGGTGTGCATCGCAGATGTTGTGTCTGTCTGGTGTGCATCGCAGATGTTGTGTCTGTCTGGTGTGCATCGCAGATGTTGTGTCTGTCTGGTGTGCATCATTAGATTTTGTGTCTGTCTGGTGTGCATCATTAGATGTTGTGTCTGTCTGGTGTGCATCGCAGATGTTGTGTCAGTCTGGTGTGCATCGCAGATGTTGTGTCAGTCTGGTGTGCATCGCAGATGTTGTGTCAGTCTGGTGTGCATCGCAGATGTTGTGTCTGTCTGGTGTGCATCGCAGATGCTGTGTCTGTCTGGTGTGCATCGCAGATGTTGTGTCTGTCTGGTGTGCATCGCAGATGTTGTGTCTGTCTGGTGTGCATCATTAGATTTTGTGTCTGTCTGGTGTGCATCATTAGATGTTGTGTCTGTCTGGTGTGCATCGCAGATGTTGTGTCAGTCTGGTGTGCATCGCAGATGTTGTGTCTGTCTGGTGTGCATCGCAGATGTTGTGTCAGTCTGGTGTGCATCGCAGATGTTGTGTCTGTCTGGTGTGCATCGCAGATGTTGTGTCTGTCTGGTGTGCATCGTAGATGATTTTGTGTCTTAGATAAAAATTTGACTGATACGTCGTCTCTTGAATTTATTCTGTGCATTTTGCAGTTGAATCTTCTTCGACATACGAGTATTTTGGATGGACTCCAATGTCTGCCAAAGCGTCTTGGAAAAATAGCAGATAAGCCTGCATGATTCACAGTCCGTTCCAGTCGGGACTTGATCAACTTTTAACGAGCTCTGGGAACAAAGACAAGCAGAGTCCAAGCCAGCTCAGCTTCTCTGCCTGCGGTTTGTTTGCTGGAGCCGATGCGGCAGTTAGCGGCCCGCTGACAGCTCGGCCTTTGATAAGTTCAGGCTTCCGGTGGCAAAGGAGGGATGCCCAGGTTGGGGAGCGAGGCTGGAAGGAGATTCGCGCGGAAAGATGCGTCCTGCTGCCACAGAGAGAGAGAGAGAGAGAGAGAGAGCCAGTCAGTCAACAAGGAAGCCACACGACCCAGCGCAAACTCACAGATGAGGGAGGCAGCAGCATCCGCGGGTGGATCATGCGGCGTTGGCTCCGGCAGAAATGAGCAAAGACAGATGGATTTATAACTAAATGAGACTCGAGCTACTATTAGAGATATCGAGTTGAGGGTTAATTTTATTAAGTTAATCACGTGATACCGGTATTCGTGCTTCAATTGAGGCTGCTTATTATTTTCATGATTCATAGGAACCTAGGTAATCTTCTGAGCTAAGGAAATACGTATCGGAAATGTCAAAACTGGAGAACTATTGCAGAAAAACTCTAATTTTTCTATTTCCGCAATATTTAAGTGGAATGAATTAGCAAATACGTTTCCCGATGTGCAAAAGCCCAATGCTAAATATAATCGAGGGTCGTTACAGAACCGGCCCCTATAATAGAAGGCTATTATCTCGTGAGCCCTCTTAGCCAGAAATCATCGTTACGCTTTTGTGTCAACAGAAACCTACAATTCACAAGGCAGAAATACTTTTTCCAAAGAACGTTTTTTATCAAACCTCCCTCCCTTGATTCGATCTGAGGCTGAATCCCCTGGCTGCCAGACAAAGGCGGATTTTGTGAGACAATATGTGGAATTTTCCAATTACGATTAGGTTCAGGAAGCATTTACCGCATGGGCGCATGGGAAAACAAAATTAGGTCGCAGAACTGAGCCAGTGACAAACAAGCCGCCTAATACTAACTGATGTCTTCCGGTTAGGCAGGGACAGAACCACATTAAATATGCCAAACCATTATGACTTTTCTTGAAATCGACAAGTGCATTAAAGCCAAATTGCCTAACGAATTGAACCCTTACCCAACTTGCTTCCCAGCTCCAGCAGCCATGCTATACTACATCAGAGACTGGTGCAACGAATCCGAGCCCAATAAAACCCTCAAAGATCACGGACACGGCTTTGTGGAGACAGAAAAATTCAACAGCCTCATCATTCTGCCCATCGCCGCCGTGGCTCTGGTTGCCAATTCGCTCTCGCTGTTCATCTTCGCCAAGCAGAAATTCGACAATCGAGCTGTCCGCTTCTCCCTGCTGTCAATCTCGTGCACCGAGATCTGCCTGCAGTGCATCCTGCTAGTGGAGACTGGCATTGTTCGTAGCGACTTTGAGCACTGGCACACTGTGCCTAGCTACACGGTGACAACCTGCGTACACATCGGCATCAACACTCTGGTGTCCATCAGGAACTGGAACGTACTGTTGATTAGTTCAGCCCGTTGCGAAGTCATCGCCCGGCCGTTGGCTTCGCGTCGTTTCTTGCTGTTCAGCCGGACTCGCCTGGCCGGGATGTTCTGCGCCGTGATCGCCGTCGCCCTCCTGCTGGCCGTCCTGAACAACCTCGGCCACATGGGAGCGCTATGCACCAACCTGCCAGACCTGGTCGTCATCCGGCCTCTCATGAACTCGTCAGGCGCCCAGTGGGCTCTGTACGCTTTCCAGTCGCTGATTCCAACAGTGCTCATCCCGATCCCCACCGTGATCATGTGGGTGAAGATTCGACGCAGCCGGCCAGCGAAACGGTGCGGCCACTCTTGCCGTCAGAATGCCGGGCGCAGTCAGCAGAAACGGACGCTGAGCTCGCGCAGAGCCAGCCAGATGGTCCTCGGCCTGGCCATCCTGTTCTCCGTGCTCGAGTTTCCAACCTTCGTGTCCACTACGATGCTGATTGTGTCTCCAAGCTTGCAGGGCACGCTGCCGATCCACCCGGACACCATCACCAACGTGTTGTCCGTCACCGATTCTCTGTTAAATTTCTTCGTATACTCGGCCAGCTCCGCCAAATTTCGCAGCGACGTCTACCGTCTGGCGGCCCGTCCGCTGGTCTGCGGAGTTTGCCGTCGGGCGGCCGAAGCCGCGGCCGCCAATGCCGACGCTACAGCCGATATGACCTCCGGCGCAGATTCGCACGCCTTGGAGACCGTGCACCTGAAATGCCTGTACGCCAACAATGGTGGCGACGGGACCAGCGCCGGCGGCAGCGGAGACGCGGCCACGGGTTGTGGATCGTTGCAGCACATTGAAGGGCACGGACAGAAGCTGGCCAAGTCGCACGACTCCTTGTACGACTGATTTGGCACTGACGAAATCGGACACTGTGTGGTTTCAACCAGAACTGTAATTGACGCTCTGACCAATGAGCACCGTACTTTGAGACTTGTATCACTATGTGGCCATTTAGCACTGTGCTTTGAGACTTGTGTCACTGTGTGACCATTAAGCACTGTGCTTTGAGACTTGTGTCACTATGTGACCATTTAGCACTGTGCTTTGAGACTTGTGTCACTATGTGACCAATGAGCACCGTACTTTGAGACTTGTATCACTATGTGGCCATTTAGCACTGTGCTTTGAGACTTGTATCACTATGTGGCCATTTAGCACTGTGCTTTGAAACTTGTATCACTATGTGGCCATTTAGCACTGTGCTTTGAAACTTTTATCACTATGTGGCCATTTAGCACTGTGCTTTGAGACTTGTATCACTATGTGACCATTTAGCACTGTGCTTTGAAACTTGTATCACTATGTGGCCATTTAGCACTGTGCTTTGAAACTTGTATCACTATGTGACCAATGAGCACCGTACTTTGAGACTTGTATCACTATGTGACCATTTAGCACTGTGCTTTGAGACTTGTGTCACTATGTGACCAATGAGCACCGTACTTTGAGACTTGTATCACTATGTGGCCATTTAGCACTGTGCTTTGAGACTTGTGTCACTGTGTGACCATTAAGCACTGTGCTTTGAGACTTGTGTCACTATGTGACCATTTAGCACTGTGCTTTGAGACTTGTGTCACTATGTGACCAATGAGCACCGTACTTTGAGACTTGTATCACTATGTGGCCATTTAGCACTGTGCTTTGAGACTTGTATCACTATGTGGCCATTTAGCACTGTGCTTTGAAACTTGTATCACTATGTGGCCATTTAGCACTGTGCTTTGAAACTTGTATCACTATGTGGCCATTTAGCACTGTGCTTTGAGACTTGTATCACTATGTGACCATTTAGCACTGTGCTTTGAAACTTGTATCACTATGTGGCCATTTAGCACTGTGCTTTGAAACTTGTATCACTATGTGGCCATTTAGCACTGTGCTTTGAAACTTGTATCACTATGTGACCATTTAGCACTGTGCTTTGAAACTTGTATCACTATGTGACCATTTAGCACTGTGCTTTGAAACTTGTATCACTATGTGGCCATTTAGCACTGTGCTTTGAAACTTGTATCACTATGTGACCATTTAGCACTGTGCTTTGAAACTTGTATCACTATGTGACCATTTAGCACTGTGCTTTGAGACTTGTGTCACTATGTGGCCATTTAGCACTGTGCTTTGAGACTTGTGTCACTATGTGACCATTTACCATGTGACCTTGTTTCGTTGTGTATTTTGTTTATATTTAGAAAACAAAGCCTGAAATTGATCATACTGTAATAAAATGACACGACTGTCAAAGATAGCGCTGTCTTATCTAAGAGTTACGTTGTAATGCACAAAGCAAAATTGTCTTTTCGAAGACCCGATAATAAACTCCTATGATGTAAAATTCCCTCCTCCCCGTGTATTTTTCTGTCACGAACTGGTGACTTTACCATAGAAGTTACTCTTGGAGTTACTCTTTTGTTTTTGTCTTGCGATTGAAAATGCACGTCCTACGCAATAGTAGTATAAGTGTTGATTATAACTTAGCAAATAATTCCACAATCTGTTGTCATTCTGTTGTCTCGTTTTCTTTGTAGCTATAGTTTTTTAATAGTACTTCGAGATCTTTTTAACAGGTCTAGATGATAAATGCAGTGTACTTTTATTTGAACTACCTATCCAATTGCGAACTCAAAACCCTACCTGTCAATGTGGCCCCCGTCGATACCCTCAACTTGTACTAATCAGATTTCTGTCAGAAAAATATTACTGTTAATAATCAATAATTTTCCTTGATTATTATTTGCACAGCAATAACAAAAAACAGGAAGCGCTGCGGCGCAGTCTTAAAGGAAATTTGACACCCACTCGAAATGAGCCGGCACCACCTAGTGGGCAAACACACTCAGTCAGCCCGATCTTCCTCAGCTCGTACCACTGTGCGTCACTTTTCTGACGGGCGCTCTGGGACCTGGAGATTCTTCTTCATCAACAAAATCACCTGAAAACTCATGCACCCTTCACCTGCCCATATCTGTATAGTATCTCAGATAGTCTTCTATCTCGCTCTCTATACTCAATTTAATCTTCTCTTTCTACCCCACCCGACCCCCGGGCCATGAGCTTCAAGAGAAGGTGTGGACTGGAAACCTCTTGGATTCAATTCTAGAGCTAAGCCTTCGTATGGAATAAGTGCTCCTTTCTCTTTGCACAGCAGTGTCAAATGGCAGTGATAGTCTATGGCTGGACCCCACAGCAGTGTGTTGAAATGGCAATGATAGTCTTTGGCCGGACCCCACAGCAGTGTGTTGAAATGGCAGCGATAGTCTATGGCCAGCCCTCACAGCAGTGTGTCGAAATGGCAGCGATAGTCTATGGCCAGATCCCACAGCAGTGTGTTGAAATTGAATCCATAGTCTATGGCCAGATCCCACAGCAGTGTGTTAAAATGGCAGCGATAGTCTATGGCCAGACCCCACAGCAGTGTGTTGAAATGGCAGCGATAGTCTATGGCCAGACCCCACAGCAGTGTGTTGAAATGGCAGCGATAGTCTATGGCCAGACCCCACAGCAGTGTGTTGAAATGGCAGCGATAGTCTATGGCCAGACCCCACAGCAGTGTGTTGAAATGGCAGCGATAGTCTATGGCCAGACCCCACAGCAGTGTGTTGAAATGGCAGCGATAGTCTATGGCCAGTCCTATTGACTGTGACGGCAGGAACAGTTTATTATATTTTCAGGCTTCGGCATGGAAAGGTAATCGGTTTTGATTAAAAAAAGCGAGAATATTAGCCTAATGCTTATCGGGCCAGCCCCCAAGGCGCAGAATAAATCGCTACATATCTGACGCTAAGATGGATTACCGACGTTCGGCCTCGATATAAACCAGCAGCTTTGACTGCCACTCCGAAGTATCAAAATGTCAAGTACATCAAACAGTCCGCATCAACTTCGATGTTTGTCCTCAGAAATTTTGTGTCTGTGAGACTTACAATAAAAATAGAATGCTGAAAAGCCAGTCTGTTCTTGAATTTTCATGGGAATTTTGCAGCAATAGAAAATTGCGGTAGAACTAAAATCATCAGAAATATTGTACGAGTTCTTCTTGGAACTATCTTTTTTAATCGATATTTGCCTGCTCCCAAATCCACGCCTTGCAGCAGTCAGTCCCATTATTGATGAAACCAGCTCACACGGAGGAGAGGGGAAAAGAGGGAAGATAAGAAAGCACAAGACGAGCCCGCTGCCACTTTAGAAAAGAAAGCCTTCCACAGACAGCTCCCTTCCATTGAGGTGCGGCAATTGAGCATGAGTTTTTTAACTAAGGCTAGCATTGCAGCCTCTGTCTCTTCAGCATCTCTGGAGGAATAAGCAGAATTAGATGAAGAAAGAGAGGTGTGAGAACTGGCATGCCTCAGCTGCGAAGAAATATCGTACTTTTAGCGTGAGACCGTGACGGGAATTTCTTTCTCCAGTCACCTGCCTTTGCTGCCTGCAACAATTGACGAGGGAAACGGATAGATACTCAAGCCAGTAATTTGACGCATTGAAGGCAGAAGTAAATATGCTTTTTCAAATCGTTCAAAAGGATGAGAAATACGTCTCTTGTTTCAGTTCCGATGTCACTGGGGGGAACTGTACATACGATTGTACAGGTAGTCATGGAATCAGTGACGAGTGATGGAATCAGTGACGATCAATGGAATCAGTGACAAGTGATGGAATCAGTGAAGATCAATGGAATCAGTGATGATCAATGGAATCAGTGACGATCAATGGAATCAGTGATGATCAATGGAATCAGTGACGATTATTAATGAAATCAGTGACGATCAATGGAATCAGTGACGATTATTAATGAAATCAGTGATGATCAATGGAATCAGTGACGATTATTAATGAAATCAGTGACGATCAATGGAATCAGTGACGATCAATGGAATCAGTGACGATCAATGGAATCAGTGACGATCAATGGAATCAGTGACGATCAATGGAATCAGTGACGATCAATGGAATCAGTGATGATCAATGGAATCAGTGACGATCAATGGAATCAGTGACGATCAATGGAATCAGTGACGATCAATGGAATCAGTGATGATCAATGGAATCAGTGACGATTATTAATGAAATCAGTGACGATCAATGGAATCAGTGACGATCAATGGAATCAGTGACGATCAATGGAATCAGTGACGATCAATGGAATCAGTGACGATCAATGGAATCAGTGATGATCAATGGAATCAGTGACGATTATTAATGAAATCAGTGACGATCAATGGAATTAGTGACGAGTGATGGAATCAGTGACGATCAATGGAATCAGTGACGATCAATGGAATCAGTGACGAGTGATGGAATCAGTGACGATTTTTAATGAAATCAGTGACGAGTCATGGAATCAGTGACGAGTCATGGAATCAGTGACGAGTCATGGAATCAGTGACGAGTCATGGAATCAGTGACGAGTCATGGAATCAGTGACGATTAATGGAATCAGTGACGATAATAATGAAATCAGTGACGATCAATGGAATCAGTGACGATCAATGGAATCAGTGACGAGTGATGGAATCAGTGACGAGTGATGGAATCAGTGACGAGTGATGGAATCAGTGACGATTAATGAAATCAGTGACGAGTGATGGAATCAGTGACGAGTCATGGAATCAGTGACGAGTGATGGAATCAGTGATGATCAATGGAATCAGTGACGAGTGATGGAATCAGTGACGATCAATGGAATCAGTGACAAGTGATGGAATCAGTGACGATCAATGGAATCAGTGATGATCAATGGAATCAGTGACGATCAATGGAATCAGTGACAAGTGATGGAATCAGTGACGATTTTTAATGAAATCAGTGACGAGTCATGGAATCAGTGACGAGTCATGGAATCAGTGACGAGTCATGGAATCAGTGACAAGTGATGGAATCAGTGACGATTTTTAATGAAATCAGTGACGAGTCATGGAATCAGTGACGAGTCATGGAATCAGTGACGAGTCATGGAATCAGTGACGATTAATGGAATCAGTGACGATAATAATGAAATCAGTGACGATCAATGGAATCAGTGACGAGTGATGGAATCAGTGACGAGTGATGGAATCAGTGACGAGTGATGGAATCAGTGACGATTAATGAAATCAGTGACGAGTGATGGAATCAGTGACGAGTCATGGAATCAGTGACGAGTGATGGAATCAGTGACGATCAATGGAATCAGTGACGAGTGATGGAATCAGTGATGATCAATGGAATCAGTGACGAGTGATGGAATCAGTGACGATCAATGGAATCAGTGACGAGTCATGGAATCAGTGACGAGTCAAGTGACGAGCAGTGAAATCAGAGAAAAATAATGACGTCTCTCTCGAATCATACGCTCGTAAAGTGATCGAAAAATCCTAAAATCACCTATGAGAATCATGTAAAAATTAGTGACGAAGCTCAGCAGATCCGGTCAACCTAAGCACTAAAGAACAATATAAAACATGTCTTAACACACCGCATCGTACTTGCAAACTAATTTCGCCAAAAAGCTATGAAAAATTCATTCATTGTTGTCACGGTTCCACTCAGCAGAATTGCCCCCATCTTAGGTTGTCAAGTTATTTTTGGTATTAATTATTTATGAAGCCGGCTGAGAACAGTAAAACGAGACGGCTTTTTTACCATATATGAAGAAGCCGCATCCGCGCAAAGCATCTTAGCGACTTTGTCTCGCTATGCATCAACTGCGCGACTTCTTAGCGCATAGAGCGTTGAAACTCGTTCTTCGAATAAACATTGGAATCTGACTGCGAATTCGGTAAGTTCTTCCTGAAAATACTATTTGTTATCTTTTAGCTAAGTTGTCGTTTCCCCATGTTGATGAGATTCTGAGTTGCTGAGTTACTGAGTTGCTGAGTTGCTGAGTTTCTGAGTTTCTGAGTTTCTGAGTTACTGAGTTGCTGAGTTGCTGAGTTGCTGAGTTGCTGAGTTTCTGAGTTGCAGAGTTACTGAGTTGCTGAGTTGATGAGTTGCAGAGTTGATGAGTTGCTGAGTTACTGAGTTACTGAGTTGCTGAGTTGCTGAGTTGCTGAGTTTCTGAGTTGCTGAGTTTCTGAGTTGCTGAGTTGCTGAGTTTCTGAGTTGCAGAGTTACTGAGCTGCTGAGTTGTTGAATTACTGAGTTGCTGAGTTTCTGAGTTGTCATATTGCTCAACACTATTCTCAGAAATGCCCCGACGTCGCCAAGGCAATCACAAATTTCTGCAGCCGCTGTCAGAAGCTCCTGAAGCAACAACCGACAGACAGGCGGCTGATATCGGCACCTGGATGGCCAAGTCGGCACCTGACGGCCGCGTCCTTGCCATCGTTGGCAGCGGCATTGACAACCAGTCGGACCTCGGCGTCGACGAGCCTGGAGTCGGGCACCTCGCTCTGGCTGCTCTGGCCGCCGCCGGCCTCGTCAGTGCCACGATCGTCGACACCTCGGACGGCCGGTTGCGTCGCGCCGGTTTTCCGCCGGCCAAACTGCTGCAGGCCGCCGGCAGTCGGGACTTTCGACGATGTCGCCTGAGAGGCAGTGACGCCTGCCGCAGGCGAAGCACCGTAGTTCACTGGGACTTTGACAGCGACGGCGATTCGTCGGGCAGGTTGTGCCCCGCCTGCGGAGGAGCTCTCTCCGCGCCTCTTCGTAGCGATGACGTCATCAAGAACGATGACGTCATTGCGTCGACAATCGAGTCGGCGGACCTGCTGCTGCTGCTTGGAACTGTTCGACGCGACTACCGAGTTGCCGATTGGCGCCGATCTGAGCGCCGTCAGCGCCGCCAATGTTGGCGCCGTCTCGTGGTCTGCGGACTTTCGCGATCCCCGCTGGACGACGAGGCAGACGAGCGAGTGTCCGCGTCGCCAGCCAAGCTCCTGATCCGACTGCTGGCTCCGCTGCAGTCGCCAAAGTCGCTTCGATGGATCGTCCACTGTCGGCTGTGCGTTCGTGCCACCGCGGATCGGGTGTCTGTGCTGCTGAAGGACCCCGACGAGGACTTCATCTCCACGATGCTGGCGGCAGTCGGGCTTGGCTACGGCGGCGGCAGCGACGCAGAATGGCGGCGACGACCGCCGTTCGAATTCGACGTGCCGTTGAACGCGAGCTGCGTGCAGCTCCGGCCGCTCAGACCGGCGTCGGTGATGTCGCTGACTTTGCGGCTGCTGTTCCGGCCGCTGCGGCGTGGCGACGGCTGGAGGCCGCCAGCGTTCGAGTGCAGCCTGGCGGCTGACGGCTGGCGCGGCGAGTTCTGGCTGGCGCTCACGGTGGCGCCGGGAGAGACGAGTTGGCGCTCCAAGAGAATCGACTGAATTGAGCCAATGGGTCCCTGAGTGAATATGTCCCTGAGTGAATGTGTCCCTGAGGGAATATGTCCCTGAGTGAATATGTCCCTGAGTGAATGTGTCCCTGAGGGAATATGTCCCTGAGTGAATATGTCCCTGAGTGAATGTGTCCCTGAGGGAATATGTCCCTGAGTGAATATGTCCCTGAGTGAATGTGTCCCTGAGGGAATATGTCCCTGAGTGAATGTGTCCCTGAGTGAATGTGTCCCTGAGTGAATATGTCCCTGAGTGAATATGTCCCTGAGTGAATATGTCCCTGGGCCTGAGTGAATGAGTCCGAGTCAATGTGAATGTCCGTGAGCCCAATGGATTCCTGAGTCAATGTTTCTCTTAGTTCCATGACTCAATGGATCTTTTAAGTCAATTGGACCTTTAAGCAGTTAAAACTGAACAATTCATGAACCCTCACTACCGACTCAAAATATTTTTAATAATTGTGTCAAATTTCCTGATTAACTGATCAAATCAGTTAAATTTCAAATGGCTCAAATGGATCGCTTTACATATAATACAATTAACCCAACAAAATTGAGCTGACTATGAGCAAGCAGTATCATTATTCACAGCGCTATTTAATTGCAACTGTTTGCACTTGATCCCATTTTTAGGAAAATAGCGATAATAACTCATAGTGACTGCACCAACTACGCAGTCCTTACTGTTTGCTTAACAAGCATTACTTGAATTGTTGATTGCCGATTTCTGAGCACAGCAATGTTAGTTAAAATGATAATGACCCAGAGCAATAAAATGTAATTAAAGCAATATGATATTTTGTACATGTAACCCTCCTTGATGGCCTTAACGTGCATTCAACTTTTCTACCATAATAAGCAGAATTTACAGTGTGCATAAACTTTTCGTCACTAAAGTGGGGGAGAGGTTTTCCCCAGCCAATCAACTGCAAGTAAGTAGCAGAAGGCAATAAATAGGGCGTACTGTGCTACAGAACTTCTCGTCCCTAGTGTTAGGGGAGAGATTTGCTGCAGCCAATCAGCTACAAGGGGCACAAGGCAATAAATTGGGTGTACAGTGCTACAGAACTTCTCGTCCCTAGTGTTAGGGAGAGATTTGCTGCAGCCAATCAGCTACAAGGGGCACAAGGCAATAAATTGGGTGTACAGTGCCTACAGAACTTCTCGTCCCTAGTGTTAGGGGAGAGGTTTGCTGCAGCCAATCAGCTACAAGAAAATGGATAAGAGATATTCAATTTACACAGAAGGATTTAGCGTTTTCTACCCTTCCAATGAAGAAGCGAAGTCTGAAATGAGCTGACGAACGCAAAGCAAAATTGTTTTGGTATTCAAATAAGCTGGTTATTAGAATAGGGTATTGTACATTTGTATTGCATTATAGTCATAGTTTTGCATGGACTAGTACATGTATTATTCAAGCATACAGAGTTTCGTTTCTTTAACACGAGATAAGAATTGCAAGAAGTAAAGCAGCTGGTAACAGGCTAGTAATTTGAAGGTATAAAATAATAGTTAAAGTAGGTACTTGCCAAGGCATGCAACACTGGGAGATAAGCAATATCTGTTCGTAGAAAACTTAAAAGGCCGATAAAAAGGCAGACGCTAGAACGGCCTTTTTTATCTTTCTCCCCCCTCCCCAAATTTCCCCTTGAAAGCAAGTGGGATTTGGTTTCCCACTCTCCGAGGTTAAGCTACTCCATAAATCTTGGCTGTATTGCCCCCCACCCCCCACACACTGCTGCGGTGCAGGATGTAAGCCCTCAAGGCCCCAAGAACGCCTCCGGAGGGATCAAACAGTTGAGGATTTTCTGTTGCCGCCAACTTCTTGCCAAAAGCAGATCGTGATTATAGATTTCCCTAACAAGAGGGTAGCTCGTAGCTCTGCTGCTACATTGCAAACAAGCCAAGTTGCCGGAGGCACGGAGCGAGTCCCAGTTGCTCTGATTTAGGGAAAGTAATTCCTTCGAGAATTGAGAAAGGTAGCTCTCTTTTCGCTGTAGCTAGAACGACTCTATCAGCCTCGTCTGCATGCGTCCAAAGCTCCAACATGTCCGTAGAAAAAATATAAAAATCCATAAAAATGGTATGAAACAGGTCAAGATAGTTGATTAATAGCGTAGATCTCCAGGCTTGAATTGAGATGAAGAACAATTGCAGCTGGGAGGTTCTCAAGGAGACACTTTGTAGATATTCAGTGGAACACAACAAAATGAGTAATAGATATTGTAATAGGTATGGGAACCATCATATTCCTTTAAGATTCCCTAGAGAAGTACAAAAAATGGATTGCAATAAAGAAAATTTACAATAAACAAAGTTTATTGCAGCGTCACATCTTCAGTAGATTTAGTCTGTGCTTTTGCAACTGTAATACAAGCAGTCATTTAATACAATGTTTATAGTGTCATTTTACTTATCAATATGCTACTCTTATCTACCTGTCTGCTTCTCTCATCTACCTGTCTGCTTCTCTTATCTACCTGTCTGCTTCTCTTATCATAAATGTCTGCTTCTCTTATCTACCTATCTGCTTCTCTTATCTACCTGTTTGCTTCTCTTATCATAAATGTCTGCTTCTCTTATCTACCTATCTGCTTCTCTTATCTACCTGTTTGCTTCTCTTATCATAAATGTCTGCTTCTCTTATCTACCTGTCTGCTTCTCTTATCTTACCTGTCTGCTTCTCTTATCATAAATGTCTGCTTCTCTTATCTACCTGTTTGCTTCTCTTATCATAAATGTCTGCTTCTCTTATCTACCTGTCTGCTTCTCTTATCTTACCTGTCTGCTTCTCTTATCATAAATGTCTGCTTCTCTTATCTACCTATCTGCTTCTCTTATCTACCTGTCTGCTTCTCTTATCTACCTGTCTGCTTCTCTTATCTTACCTGTCTGCTTCTCTTATCTATCTGTTTGCTTCTCTTATCATACCTGTCTGCTTCTCTTATCTACCTGTCTGCTTCTCTTATCATAAATGTCTGCTTCTCTTATCTACCTGTCTGCTTCTCTTATCTACCTGTCTGCTTCTCTTATCTACCTGTCTGCTTCTCTTATCTACCTGTCTGCTTCTCTTATCTACCTGTCTGCTTCTCTTATCTTACCTGTTTGCTTCTCTTATCTATCTGTTTGCTTCTCTTATCTACCTGTCTGCTTCTCTTATCTACCTGTCTGCTTCTCTTATCATACCTGTTTGCTTCTCTTATCTACCTGTCTGCTTCTCTTATCATACCTGTCTGCTTCTCTTATCTACCTGTCTGCTTCTCTTATCTACCTGTCTGCTTCTCTTATCGACCTGTCTGCTTCTCTTATCTACTTGTCTGCTTCTCTTATCTACCTGTCTTTCTTATTCCCTTGACTGTAGGTACTCATTGCAAAATTGAACCGGTGTCCACACCAACTGCCACACATGTCAATCATCTCCCAACCACAAATTTTCGAACCCTCAATCGCTATTCGAACTCGCGAAAGCTCTGCTCGAAAAGGCCTCAGTCGCTGAGCTCTCCGGCCAGCTCGCCGCTGCCCGCCCTCCAGCCGCGCTCACGTCCGGATTCGCTGGCCGCTTCGCTGCCGCTGGGCTGCATGTAGGGAATGGGCGACTGGCCGTCCCTGGGGACGAAAGCCCTCGGAGGCTCGTCCGTGAAGCTGCTGACTCCGCCAACAAGCGACCCAAAATTGGCCGCCCCGTTTCCTGGAATCCTGGCGCCAACGTGCAGGCGGAAGCTCGGCGCCGATTCCAAATCGGCATCGTCAGCGTCGGCTTCGGCGCCGCCGGGTCTCTCGGCGGCGGCAGCGGCGGCGGACTGATCTTCGTCCTCGGCGCCACCTCCGCGAGCGGATCGGGCGCGCTCAATTTGCTTGCGCTTTACCTAGGCCGGTGCGAAGCGAGTGACTGCCTGTCTGTCTGCCTGTCTGTCTGTCTGTCTGTCTGTCTGTCTGTCTGTCTGTCTGCCTGTCTGTCTGTCTGTCTGTCTGTCTGTCTGTCTGTCTGTCTGTCTGTCTGTCTGTCTGTCTGTCTGTCTGTCTGTCTGTCTGTCTGTCTGTCTGTCTGTCTGTCTGTCTGTCTGTCTGTGTGTCTGTCTGTTTGTCTGTCTGTCTGTCTGTCTGTCTGTCTGTCTGTCTGTCTGTCTGTCTGTCTGTCTGTCTGTCTGTCTGTCTGTCAATAACGCAAGCAGTGCCTTCACCGAGGCCGCAGCCTAAGCCAGTGGTGCTAGCTAAGAATGTGTTATCTAAAAGTGCAACCCCCAGAGCCGACACCAGACCCAGACCGACCGCTTGTTAAAGCCTGATTGACAGACAGGGTGGACTTGACTCGAATTAAATAAAAATCGAAGAACAAATAAGTACCTTGTCATTCCTATAGCAAAATTATTTGTAGCTAATCAAATCGAATTTGCAACCGCCTATAGATCCTGGTCCAGTAGTATGTGCGAGTATTAAAGCTCATGCGGATTCTGCAGTCAGTCTCCCAGCCGCGCCTCATCAAAGCGAGGTTCTCCCTTTAGCATTCCTTCGCCGGCGCTCTTTTACCCCTAATCCGAGTTTGACTTGGCCCCCCGGTAATCTTATCTGCAGTTCGCTCGCGTGAGGTGCGTGAGGCCTCAGAAATCTGCCTGTGGATTAAAGCTACACGGAGGCGGGAGATAACGAAGTTGATTTCCTTGCCAGGGGAGGTGGACGCTTCTATTTGCATCCGGCCCTGGCCTACAAGCAATGCCCGAGGTGCAGCTGCTTCGAGCAGCGAAATGTAAAAAATATGGTGGGGTCCCCGTGCTGTACCGGTATTGAGCTCAGCAGCGACTTGCTAATATGCATCTGGGCCGGCTCTACACGGGTTTACAGGAGGAAAAAGATAAATAATATAAAAATACAACAGGTATACACCCGATGCTTGAATTATTCAAATAGCAAATCGTCTAGAAATATGTCAGACAGCCAAGGTACAAGTTGCTTGATTGCTTCTATAGTCATCGGGGCGAACTGGTCTCCTGTTGGATTTGGGAAGCAGACTGATTTGCAATTTTTAAGCTAATTTGTAAACTAAATCTAGATTCACTACTGCTTGTAAGTAGTGCGTGACTGATGCGTAGCTAAGAATTTTAATGTTATTTAAATTTACAAGAGTCGGAAGTGGACAGGACTGTTATGAATTCTGACACTTTGACATCTGACTCTTTCCAATCTTTCTGACTCTCTCCAGTCTATCTGACTCTCTCCAATCTACGAGTATCTGACTCTATCCAGTCTATCTGACTCTCTCCGATCTATCTGACTCTATCTAACTGTCAGATAGTCACAGACCTTTGGCTCTTCTAATCCCCCTGACTCTCCCATCATTCGGCATCTCAAACTCTCAAACCTTGTCAATCTTGGCTTGGCGGTACTTCTTTCTCTTGCGCATAATGTTGAGCACGATAATGTCGCACAGCACAGTGGCCAAGGTGAGCAGAGCCAGGCCCGAGCCCAGATTCATTGTAAAGTTCAGCACATCAAACTTTCCGCCGCGACCTGTCACACTAATGAAAAACTGGATGCCGTATGCTTTTACTAGCGTTCTGCGATGAACTCCGTCCTCAACGTAATGATAGGCGTGACTGAAAGTTTCAAACGAAAGCGTTATCTTCGATGGAGCTTTTTGCTCGAGGCACAAAAGACACTTCCGAATAATATTACTGCCTTACCGAAAGTTCCAACCACGTCCAACATGACCATCCTCCAGGTTGCGGAATTTATAATCTGGCTTGCACTCTTCTTCGTCGTAGTCGAAATTGCATTCCCAGTGAATGTCTATGGCCACCATGCCTGTGCGATTTGGTTGGGACGGCTTTGATTTCCACCGTATCATTTCACTAAACCCTTTTCTTTCTTTCCTTCCTGCCCCTCTGGACACCGAACCTCACTCCGAGCCGCAAACCATCCCAACTCTTCCATTCCTTGCTACCCCTCTGGACGCCCACCCACGCCGTGCCTCAAGCCACCTCAATTCTTCCATTCTTTCCTACCCCTCACGACGCCCACCTCACGCCGCGTCACAAACCACCCCAACTCTTTCATTCCTTCCTATCCCTCTGGACGCCCACCCACTCCGTGCCCGAACCAGCCTCACCTCTTTCTTTCTTTCCTACCGCTTAAGCTCCACGTAAGATAAATGAACCTGTAAAGTACCATAGACTTACATTGATTTATAAAATCTTTAAGCACAGGTAGAAGACACTCACCTCCGGTAATCCAGACCTGCTTGGCAGTCTCGGGGCTGATTGCCTGTCCGTACTTAATAATATCACCCAAACGGAATATCGGACAGTACTTGTCCATCTCGTGGTCAGGCCTGTAGTTGCAGCCGCGCAGATAATTCTTGCCCATGTTGCTCAAAATGTTGCGACGTTTAACGCCAAATTTGGGGAATTCGACGCTATTCTTGATGAGAACGGTGAAGTTTTGCACTCGGGTCATCAGAATCTGCAAAATTGTGCAATGCGAAATACTTGAAATTCTATATGTGAAAGAATTGCATTTTCACCCCTTTAGTTTCTGTCTCTCACCCAATCTACACTGCATCTCATTTTCTCTTCTCTACATCTCTACATCTCTTCTCTCTTCTATTCTCATATTTATATGAAATCTACAACTCAAAGAGCCATTCAGTGCACTTAGCACTTCAACTTGAAATGCAGGCTGTCATATCAGCTCACAATTCGCGCATCCCGGGATGACATGTGGGATGCGCGTAATTAGTTATGATAGCTCGGGAGGAAATCGCTTATTCTGTTTCTGCCCACTCCCATCCGCACTGTCCCACAACCGTCCTCACTAGAGCTAATAAATCTCCACGTTAATAAAACATGCAATCCACCATCAAGCCCATCTTCCCCCCTCTCTCCCTCTCTCTCAGTGCTGTCCCGTCTCCTCTCCGACTCCTCTCTCTCGCACCCACAGACAGGAAATGCAATGCGCCATCCGATTCTCGGCTTCCCAAGTCCCCTCAGCCAACCATTTTTTTTCAGGACCACTGCTAAAACCTCTAAATCTGTTCCTCTTCTCTCAAATCCCAACGTATTATTGTCGTTGTTTATGGGGATAAATGATAGTTCAAGAGAAGGCCTAATAAAAGTGCAGCTTTCAAACGGAGGCAGAGCGAGTCTGGAGATAAATCGGCGATAAATTCTACACTAATTAATTAAGATACCAATTGTGCTGGGAAAAATTGATAGATGATATAGAATAGACTACTGAGTTTAGTGTCTAATTAGGATACAATTTGGAGGAAAATTAGGCTGTGATTAGGAGACAAATTAGTCCTTGATTAGAAAACCAATTAGGCCACGGTCAAGAGAAAAATTAGGCCTTGATTAGGAGACTAATCAGGCTTTGATTAGAAGACTAATTAGGCTTTGATTAGAAGACTAATCAGGCTTTGATTAGGATACTAATTGGGTCTTGCTTAGGAGACTAATTGGGTCTTGCTTAGGAGACTAATTGGGTCTTGCTTAGGAGACTAATTGGGTCTTGATTAGGAGACTAATCGAATCTTGATTGGGATACTAGTTAGGTCTTCATTAGGAGACTAATTAGGCTTTGATTAGGAGAAAAATCAGGCCTTGATTAGGAGACTAATTATGCTTTGATTAGGAGACTAATTAGGCTTTGATAAGGAGACTAATTAGGTCTTGATTGGGATACTAGTTAGGTCTTGATTAGGAGACTAATTAGGCTATAATTAGAAGAGAGAACAAATCAAACAATTCTAATGAAATTTGAACAACATTCAAAGATAATTCGGACAGAATTAGAGTTCTGGTACATAGACATTAAGTATCTGTAACATTAATTATCTGTAACATTAAGTATCGGTTCTACCTGTATGCGTTAGAAAAATGAGGCAACACGGATGAAGGTGTAAGATGGTTCAACACGAAGGTATTCTAGTGATGAGTGAGGGAAATTCTCAAGGCAACCTTGACAAGTTGGAGACGGAATTGGCACGAACCTTGCCCTCCCCCAGCGGCAGGACATCCTGCTCCGTGGGGCACCAGCCGTAGATCTCGCAGATGCGCAGGCCCTCCTCTCTGGTGCTGTTGAGGCACCTGCCCGTGCGCACTCCCCAGCCCAGCCCGTGCACGTGGCCCTTGATGCAGTCGCTGTCTGAGGAGCACCTGGGGTGGGCAAGGAGGACTTATCTATCTATCTATCTATCTATCTATCTATCTATCTATCTATCTATCTATCTATCTATCTATCTATCTATCTATCTATCTATCTATCTATCTATCTATCTATCTATCTATCTATCTATCTATCTATCTATCTATCTATCTATCTATCTATCTATCTATCTATCTATCTATCTATCTATCTATCTATCTATCTATCTATCTATCTATCTATCTATCTATCTATCTATCTATCTATCTATCTATCTATCTATCTATCTATCTATCTATCTATCTATCTATCTATCTATCTATCTATCTATCTATCTATCTATCTATCTATCTATCTATCTATCTATCTATCTATCTATCTATCTATCTATCTATCTATCTATCTATCTATCTATCTATCTATCTATCTATCTATCTATCTATCTATCTATCTATCTATCTATCTATCTATCTATCTATCTATCTATCTATCTATCTATCTATCTATCTATCTATCTATCTATCTATCTATCTATCTATCTATCTATCTATCTATCTATCTATCTATCTATCTATCTATCTATCTATCTATCTATCTATCTATCTATCTATCTATCTATCTATCTATCTATCTATCTATCTATCTATCTATCTATCTATCTATCTATCTATCTATCTATCTATCTATCTATCTATCTATCTATCTATCTATCTATCTATCTATCTATCTATCTATCTATCTATCTATCTATCTATCTATCGATCTATCTATCTATCTATCTATCTATCTATCTATCTATCTATCTATCTATCTATCTATCTATCTATCTATCTATCTATCTATCTATCTATCTATCTATCTATCTATCTATCTATCTATCTATCTATCTATCTATCTATCTATCTATCTATCTATCTATCGATCGATCTATCTATCTATCTATCTATCTATCTATCTATCTATGCACTCACTTTGCATGCCACTTGTTATCCTTGTCCTCCTCGCAGGTGGTCTGGCTCTGGTTCTTGGTGATGACCACGTTGGTGGTGACGAAGAAAGCGCTGTTCATCTGAGGCGGCACAGCCCAGTCGGCAACATCCCAGATTCGATCCCCGATGGACGGGATTTCGGTGAAGTTGGTGTACTCAAGGCCTGAAGATGAATATTTTTATGCGGCAATTTACAACAAACTAAATATAGACAGGTACAATCATAAATATTGGGATACAGCCATGACAGATGAACTGGCAGATAAAGATTGTTAATCTAGCATCGAAACTCCTGCGCCAGCACCAAGGGGCGCCAGCACCAAGGGGCGCCAGCACCAAGGGGCGCCAGCACCAAGGGGCGCCAGCACCAAGGGGCTTTAGCACCAAGGGGCGCCAGCACCAAGGGGCGCCAGCACCAAGGGGCGCCAGCACCAAGGGGCGCCAGCACCAAGGGGCTTTAGCACCAAGGGGCGCCAGCACCAAGGCGCGCCAGCACCAAGGGGCGCCAGCACCAAGGGGCGCCAGCACCAAGGGGCGCCAGCACCAAGGGGCGCCAGCACCAAGGGGCGCCAGCACCAAGGGGCGCCAGCACCAAGGGGCGCCAGCACCAAGGGGCGCCAGCACCAAGGGGCGCCAGCACCAAGGGGCGCCAGCACCAAGGGGCGCCAGCAATTATCGCCGCAATATCACTAATCTGGGAAGACAGAATGTATTCTCAAAGTCTATCCCAACCTGGCGCAGTGCCACTTTGCCTCCGCAAGTTCCAATTGGCAATTTATCAACATCAGACTGATTCCACAACAAGGCCAAATCAATTAGCCCCAATGCCGGCTGACCAGGGGAATTCCATTCAAATTTTTGTCGGCTCAAAAAAAATGGGCCAGGACGGCGGGCCAATTTGCGTTGCCATAGTAACTGGCGACTCTGCCCCGTTTTGGACTTTTTGTGTGGTGTCTCTGGACAGAATGAAATTGCTTTTGCTGCGCAGGTGCCAGTGTGTGCACAGGAGGGGTGGTGAGAGCCGCTGTGATTTCCCTATGCAGCTAGCAGTGCCAAAATGATTCCGTTCTTGCTTGCATAATTATTAATGTGGAGTTAAAGATAGATAGAAAGACGGAATGGGAGATAGAATGGAATATAGCATGGGAGATAGAATGAAAGTTATTGATAGAATGGAGGATAGAATGTAGGATAGAAAAGGATATAGATTGAGATAGAATGGAATATAGAATGGAAGATATGGGGGGAATAGACTAGAAAATAAAACAGAATATCGAATGGAAGATAGAATAGAGGCTAAAACTGAATATAGAATGGGGATACAGAATGGAGGATAGAATGGAAGATGAATGTAGGATAGAATGGAAGATAGAATGTAGGATACAATTGGAAGATAGATTGGAAGATGAAATGGAAGATGGAATGGAAGATAGAATGGGAATATAGAATAGAATATAGAATGGAGGATAGAATGGAAGATAGAATTTAGGATAGAATGGAAGATAGAATGGAAGATAGAATGGAAGATAGAATGGGAATATAGAATGGAATATAGAATGGAGGATAGAATTTAGGATAGAATGGAAGATAGAATGGGAATATAGAATGGAATATAGAATGGAGGATAGAATCGAAGATAGAATGTAGGATAGAATGGAAGATAGAATGTAGGATAGACTGGAAGATAGAATGGAATATAGAATGGAGGATAGAATGGAGGATAGAATGGAAGATAGAATGGGAATATAGAATGTAATATAGAATGGAGGATAGAATGGAAGATAGAATGTAGGATAGACTGGAAGATAGAATGGGAATAAAGAATGGAATATAGAATGGAGGATAGAATGGAAGATAGAATGTAGGATAGAATGGAAGATAGAATGGAAGATAGAATGGAAGATAGAATGGGAATATAGAATGGAATATAGAATGGAATATAGAATGGAGGATAGAATTTAGGATAGAATGGAAGATAGAATGGAAGATAGAATGGAATATAGAATGGAATATAGAATGGAGGATAGAATGGAAGATAGAATGTAGGAGAGAATGGAAGATAGAATGGAAGATAGAATGGAAGATAGAATAGAAGATGAAATGCCAAACAGGGTAGAATTAGGATTACGAGCTAGGTACGATAAAAGATAGAGTGGTTGATATAATAGAAAATAGAATGGATGATAGAATGACAACCAGGAAGATATACAATGAAGGATTAGTCATTGCAGCACCTGGCAGAGGGCCAGTGTAGAAATCAATCACTGATTTTCCGCGAAAACAATTGACCCTCTCTCTGGCCTCAAACCACTGCAGTTAGCGGAGTTACTCGCGGGGGCCAAATTGATTGTAAAACTCCTAACCCCACTCCTACCTCTGCCCTCACGGCTCTAGATAAGCAAGAACTAATTAGCTGAGCAAGCCCATTCAGACTGCGTTCGCTCAGTTCCATGACTCATTTAACTGGGGGCAGTGGGGCGTGTGCAGAGCGCAGTAAAAAACTGAAAAAACCAATCTCTGCCTTTTCTATTACTGAGTTCAGCACAAACTGCCTTTGACACCTCTGCTTACCTGAGTTCCCTGTTTATTACCTGGATTTGTCTAACTCTTTACCGACATCCTCTGCCTCCTTATTCTACCATCTCTTTAAGTCCTCTATCCCTTCTTTACCACATCTCTCCTTCCTCTCTACACTTTCCCTACACCCTCCATCTCAACTCTTTACCCTCTCCCTACACTCTCTATCTCCCCTCTCCTACCCTTTCCCTACACCCTCCATCTCAACTCTTTACCCTCTCCCTACACACTCCACCTCCCCTCTTTACCCTCTCCCTACACACTCCATCTCCACTCTTTACCCTCTCCCTACACACTCCATCTCCACTCTTTACCCTCTCCCTACACACTCCATCTCCACTCTTTACCCTCTCCCTACACACTCCATCTCCTCTCTTTACCATCTCCCTACACACTCCATCTCCACTCTTTACCCTCTCCCTACACACTCCATCTCCACTCTTTACCCTCTCCCTACACACTCCATCTCCACTCTTTACCCTCTCCCTACACACTCCATCTCCACTCTTTACCCTCTCCCTACACACTCCATCTCCACTCTTTACCCTCTCCCTACACACTCCATCTCCACTCTTTACCACACCTCTGTCTCTACACTTTCCCAACACCCTCCATTTCCCCTCTCTACCCTCCTCCCTACACTCTTCATCTCCCCTCCTTACCCTCCCTTTAGATCTCTGCCTTGATTTATCCCTCTCATTCTTAACTGTCTCTTCCCTATAAATGATCCTCAATACCATTTTTCTTACTGAGGATTCTCCCCAGCATTCATACAGTTTCATGCTTTATTCCTTGCTGCCTTATTAGCTCACAGCACTGACTCAATCATGTTTGTCCCAGATAAATTTTCCTCACTTCTGTAAAAACTTGAGTTCAGCTTTAAAAATTCATACGCGTCTGTTAAGTGAATCAATTATAGTGTTCGATGTGCCTCACTTAGTTCAACCGCCCACGCACAATGCCCTTCAAAAGGAGTTGCCTGTCTGATACAGTAATCGGAAATTAGATGCATGTTATAGATAAGCTCAAAATTATTAACTGTATTATATTATTTTATAGCATAGCTCAGCGCTGTATGGCCTTACTCTGATTGAATTTGAGAGCCAAGCGCGCGGCAACTTGGTGTATCGATTGACTGGCTAAATAGGGGCTTCGGGTTCTTTAATAATAATATGATTACATATTTCAGTTTAGCAGACTTTAAGCACTCAGCTATTAGACAGATCAAATAGATGAGAAAATCAAATGAAAGCGATAGAATAGATGTTTTATAGGTAAGATTAGATATTCAGAAGCGGAAAGATTTCGACTTAGACGTTGAGACGTTGATATTAGAAGTCGTACTCAGAGAAATGGACATAGACACCAGTAAATGATGAGATTAGAAGCTAGTGGGGAGAATCAAAGTGAGATTATATGTAAAATGCGATTAGATGAAAATTTTGATTAGGTATAAATCTAGAAATGTAAAATGAGATTAGATTTAAAAGAGATTAAATGCAAAATGAGATTAAACTAAAAACGACATTAGCTGTAAAAAAAGATTCGATGTAAAATGAGATTACGGTAAAGGTAAAACGAGATTAGATGTAAAATGAGATTAGATGTAAAATGAGCCCCTTTCTCGATTTTTATCTTATCTAACAATTTCTAAGTTTAATCTCGCCATTTTCACATCAAATTTCACTCATTAGAAAAATTCGTCAGCAAAGAGCCACTCACCCTTCAGCTTGGTTGTGACCCCACTGACCACAGTCTCAAAGCTCTGGTATCCCTTCTCCCTGAGCATCACCCAGCCGATCACGTAGGTGACAATCAGCATCTGAATTCCGCGGTAGATCAGTCCAATTTTATAAGAACTGATGGCGATCACCTTCTGAGTCTCGTACTCAAACAGAGTAGCGGACAGGAACTTCTTTACCGAGCTGGCCATGACCTGAAAGCGTCAAGGACGATTTAGTGATAGTCCATGCAGTACAAAATGCTTTGAATATTGGCATGGAGTGGATATTGTCAAATAGAATATTTGCTTGCTTTAATCAGCACCTGCTGATGGAAATGGGCTTACACAACTCAGCGAGATTATGACTGCTATTGTATGTCATTAGGTTTGAAATACTCATTCAGAAGACAGGTAACCGTGTGCCAGTCCCGTGACAGCTTTCTCTGGTGGATTTAACAAAGAAATTTGATGCGGTATGAATATTTTTCTCCGTTGGGACAGGAGAGTTCTCAGCTCATGAGGTGTCTTGCTTATATGTATTAAGGCGCACAGTGAGAATAAGACAGACACTAACTGGGACAGACACAGGGACAGACACAGGGACAGACACAGGGACAGACACTGGGACAGACACTGGGACAGACACTAGGGCAGACGCTAGGTCAGACACTGGGACAGACACTAGGACAGACACAGGAACAGACACTAGGACAGACACTGGGACAGACTTTGGGACAGACACTAGGACAGACACTTGGACAGACACTGGGACAGTCACTAGGACAGACACTGGGACAGACTTTGGGACAGACACTAGGACAGACACTGGGACAGACACTGGGACAGTCACTAGGACAGACACTGGGACAGACACTGGGACAGACTCTGGGACAGACTCTGGGACAGACTCTGGGACAGACACTGGGACAGACACTGGGACAGATACTGGGACAGACACTGGGACAGACACTGGCTGGGACAGACACTAGGACAGACACTGGGACAGACACTGGGTCATACACTGGGACAGACACTGGGACAGACACTAGCTGGGACAGACACTGGGACAGACACTGGGACAGACACTGGGACAGACACTAGGACAGACACTGGGACAGACACTGGGACAGACAGTAGGACAGACACTGGGACAGACAGTAGGACAGACACTGGGACAGACACTGGGTCATACACTGGGACAGACACTGGGACAGACACTAGCTGGGACAGACACTGGGACGGACACTGGGACAGACACTGGGACAGACACTAGGACAGACACTAAGACAGACACTAGGACAGACACTGGAACAGACACTGGGACAGACAGTAGGACAGACACTGGGACAGACAGTAGGACAGACACTGGGACAGACACTGGGACAGACACTGGGACAGACAGTAGGACAGACACTAGGACAGACACTAGGACAGACACTGGGACAGACACTGGGACAGACACTGGGACAGACACTGGGACAGACAGTAGGACAGACACTGGGACAGACAGTAGGACAGACACTGGGACAGACACTGGGACAGACACTGGGACAGACACTGGGACAGACACTGGGACAGACACTGGGGCAGACACTGGAACAGACACTGGGACAGACACTGGGACAGACACTGGGACAGACACTGGGACAGACACTGGGTCAGACACTAGGGCAGACGCTAGGTCAGACACTAGGGGAGACACTAGGACACACTAGGACAGACACTGGGACACACACTAAGAAATAATAGGGGAGCTACTGAGACGGGCAACTTGGATATTATGGATTTTTAGTGCTAAGTAATTATATAAACAGTGCGACAGTCAGCCAGAAAACTTAGGACAGACAGAAATAAAAAGTACAATTATTCACGAGCATAGTAATTCTTTTAGCAAGCCTCTTTTGTTTAGATTTTCACAAAAAGAGCATAGCTTACTACGTCAATGCAATTTGTTTAATGTGTACAGCTGAAAGCATCCAGCACGATAAGTATGAATGCTCGCATGTACATTGGGCACACTCAATTCTCACTGTACAGTTATAGGTACCATATTAAATTAGCATAAGTTGGCCTATGGGGTCGAGTGGAACTATAAGAAAGCAGATGACCCAAGTGTTAATGAGTTAGGACACTCGTATTTTTGACACTCAATGGTAATTAAGAATCTGCTTGCCTGTTAATTATCGATATTTTCGAGGTAAGTCAAAGACGATTTTCTTCCTAATCGAAAATTTGCTTTTATTCAAGAATTGCTGATCACAGACGGCCGACAGAAGCTGGTTCGATGAGCTGCGGATCAGGGGGCCAAAATCCTGGACAATTTAATATTTTCTGAAAACTGCTATGTGCCAGCTGAAGGCTTTTGATTGGCTGATAGGAACATAAATTCCAAATCGATTGCTTTCAGGCGTAGGAGATGGATTTGCTTGAATGGCCCGTTCTGACACCGTCTGTCCCAGTGTCCTGGTGTCTTTCCCAGTGTCCTGGTGTCTTTCCCAGTGTCCTGGTGTCTTTCCCAGTGTCCTGGTGTCTTTCCCAGTGTCCTGGTGTCTTTCCCAGTGTCCTGGTGTCTTTCCCAGTGTCCTGGTGTCTTTCCCAGTGTCCTGGTGTCTTTCCCAGTGTCCTGGTGTCTTTCCCAGTGTCCTGGTGTCTTTCCCAGTGTCCTGGTGTCTTTCCCAGTGTCCTGGTGTCTTTCCCAGTGTCCTGGTGTCTTTCCCAGTGTCCTGGTGTCTTTCCCAGTGTCCTGGTGTCTTTCCCAGTGTCCTGGTGTCTTTCCCAGTGTCCTGGTGTCTTTCCCAGTGTCCTGGTGTCTTTCCCAGTGTCCTGGTGTCTTTCCCAGTGTCCTGGTGTCTTTCCCAGTGTCCTGGTGTCTTTCCCAGTGTCCTGGTGTCTTTCCCAGTGTCCTGGTGTCTTTCCCAGTGTCCTGGTGTCTTTCCCAGTGTCCTGGTGTCTTTCCCAGTGTCCTGGTGTCTTTCCCAGTGTCCTGGTGTCTTTCCCAGTGTCCTGGTGTCTTTCCCAGTGTCCTGGTGTCTTTCCCAGTGTCCTGGTGTCTTTCCCAGTGTCCTGGTGTCTAACTCAGTGTCCTGGTGTCTTTCCCAGTGTCCTGGTGTCTTTCCCAGTGTCCTGGTGTCTAACTCAGTGTCCTGGTGTCCTTCCCAGTGTCCTGGTGTCTTTCCCAGTGTCCCAGTGTCTTTCCCAGTGTCCTGGTGTCTAATTCAGTGTCCTGGTGTCTTTCCCAGTGTCCCAGTGTCTTTCCCAGTGTCCCAGTGTCTTTCCCAGTGTCCTGGTGTCTAATTCAGTGTCCTGGTGTCTAATTCAGTGTCCTGGTGTCTTTCCCAGTGTCCTGGTGTCTTTCCCAGTGTCCTGGTGTCTAACTCAGTGTCCTGGTGTCTTTCCCAGTGTTCTGGTGTCTTTCCCAGTGTACTGGTGTCTAACTCAGTGTCCTGGTGTCTTTCCCAGTGTCCTGGTGTCTAACTCAGTGTCCTGGTGTCTGTCCCAGTGTCCTGGTGTCTTTCCCAGTGTACTGGTGTCTAACTCAGTGTCCTGGTGTCTTTCCCAGTGTCCTGGTGTCTTTCCCAGTGTCCTGGTGTCTTTCCCAGTGTCCTGGTGTCTTTCCCAGTGTCCTGGTGTCTTTCCCAGTGTCCTGGTGTCTTTCCCAGTGTCCTGGTGTCTTTCCCAGTGTCCTGGTGTCTTTCCCAGTGTCCTGGTGTCTTTCCCAGTGTCCTGGTGTCTTTCCCAGTGTCCTGGTGTCTTTCCCAGTGTCCTGGTGTCTAACTCAGTGTCCTGGTGTCTTTCCCAGTGTCCTGGTGTCTTTCCCAGTGTCCTGGTGTCTAACTCAGTGTCCTGGTGTCTTTCCCAGTGTCTGGAGGCGGGATAGAGGGTGCAGCGAGAGGGTAGAGAGGCGGGATGGAGGGTGCAGCGAGAGGGTAGAGAGGCGGGATGGAGGGTGCAGCGAGAGGGACCCAGAAACGCTCAGTAGTACATCAGACATTCCACTGAATAGATCTGCTCAGCGCTAAGGCCCTCTGCCAGTATGCTTATACAGTGCAGTTCGCAGTTTGGGGGTTAAAAATATGTGCATTTTTGTCGGGCAATATTCCCCTTCCTGCCGCCGTTAATCCCCGACACCGCATCCTCCCCTTCGGGTTGCAGGCACTGCTTGGCCTTCTTTAATATTCCATGCATTGGGAATGCGCGAAATGCCCCGTGCAGAGCCCGCGAAGGGCTCGTATTTCACGTTAAGATAAAGACTGCTCCGGGCCTGACGCTATAAGTCCGCCTTTTTGGCAGCGAACCGCACTGACCCTTTGAAAGCTGATAGCCGCTAGGGCATCTGGTGCTGTTTTCTGATTGCCTGCCATTTAGTTTGCCTGTCTGTCTCCCATTCTGTTTGCCTGTCTGTCTCCCATTCTGTTTGCCTGTCTGTCTGCCATTCTGTTTGCCTGTCTGTCTGCCATTCTGTTTGTCTGTCTGTCTGCCATTCTGTTTGTCTGTCTGTCTGCCATTCTGTTTGTCTGTCTGTCTGCCATTCTGTTTGCCTGTCTGTCTGCCATTCTGTTTGCCTGTCTGTCTCCCATTCTGTTTGCCTGTCTGTCTGCCATTCTGTTTGTCTGTCTGTCTGCCATTCTGTTTGCCTGTCTGTCTGCCATTCTGTTTGCCTGTCAGTCTGCCATTTAGTTTTCTGACTGCCTGCCATTCTGTTTGCCCGTCTGTCTGCCATTCTGTTTGCCTGTCTGTCTGCCATTCTGTTTGCCTGTCTGTCTGCCATTCTGTTTGCCTGTCTGTCTGCCATTCTGTTTGTCTGTCTGTCTGCCATTCTGTTTGCCTGTCTGTCTGCCATTCTGTTTGCCTGTCTGTCTCCCATTCTGTTTGCCTGTCTGTCTCCCATTCTGTTTGCCTGTCTGTCTCCCATTCTGTTTGCCTGTCTGTCTGCCATTCTGTTTGCCTGTCTGTCTGCCATTCTGTTTGACTGTCTTAGTGGCTGTTTGTCTGTCTGTCTGTCTGAAAATGCTATCCATATATAATACATAAATACACGGGCATCCCATCCCTATAGAAGTCCCCGTGGTTCATGAGTTGTAAACAATTCCTATCCTTTCTACGCAATTATCTTCTACCTTTGAATTTTCCAATTTTCTAAAAGCAGACGCACTGAATAAGTTGGATCTGATCTGATTTTTGGCTTTTAAGAATTCTTTACAGACTTTCCTTTGATGCAGCGCCTGCTGCCTTTCCGGTAATTACCGAACAAAGAACAAAATAAGAGGCATCTGTGATAGATAGATAGATGGATAGATAGACAGATAGATAGATAGATAGATAGACAGATAGATAGACAGATAGATAGATAGATAGATAGATAGATAGATAGATAGATAGATAGATAGATAGATAGATAGATAGATAGATAGATAGATAGATAGATAGATAGATAGATAGATAGATAGATAGATAGATAGATAGATAGATAGATAGATAGATAGATAGATAGATAGATAGATAGATAGATAGATAGATAGATAGATAGATAGATAGATAGATAGATAGATAGATAGATAGATAGATAGATAGATAGATAGACAGATAGACAGATAGATAGATAGATAGACAGATAGATAGATAGATAGATAGATAGATAGATAGATAGATAGATAGATAGATAGATAGATAGATAGATAGATAGATAGATAGATAGATAGACAGATAGATAGATAGATAGACAGATAGATAGACAGATAGATAGACAGATAGATAGATAGATAGATAGATAGATAGATAGATAGATAGATAGATAGATAGATAGATAGATAGATAGATAGATAGATAGATAGATAGATAGATAGATAGATAGACAGATAGATAGATAGATAGATAGACAGATAGATAGATAGATAGATAGATAGATAGATAGATAGATAGATAGATAGATAGATAGATAGATAGATAGATAGATAGATAGATAGATAGATAGATAGATAGATAGATAGATAGATAGATAGATAGATAGATAGATAGATAGATAGATAGATAGATAGATAGATAGATAGATAGATAGATAGATAGATAGATAGATAGATAGATAGATAGATAGATAGATAGATAGATAGATAGATAGATAGATAGATAGATAGATAGATAGATAGATAGATAGATAGATAGATAGATAGATAGATAGATAGATAGATAGATAGATAGATAGATAGATAGATAGATAGATAGATAGATAGATAGATAGATAGATAGATAGATAGATAGATAGATAGATAGATAGATAGATAGATAGATAGATAGATAGATAGATAGATAGATAGATAGATAGATAGATAGATAGATAGATAGATAGATAGATAGATAGATAGATAGATAGATAGATAGATAGATAGATAGATAGATAGATAGATAGATAGATAGATAGATAGATAGATAGATAGATAGATAGATAGATAGATAGATAGATAGATAGATAGATAGATAGATAGATAGATAGATAGATAGATAGATAGATAGATAGATAGATAGATAGATAGATAGATAGATAGATAGATAGATAGATAGATAGATAGATAGATAGATAGATAGATAGATAGATAGATAGATAGATAGATAGATAGATAGATAGATAGATAGATAGATAGATAGATAGATAGATAGATAGATAGATAGATAGATAGATAGATAGATAGATAGATAGATAGATAGATAGATAGATAGATAGATAGATAGATAGATAGATAGATAGATAGATAGATAGATAGATAGATAGATAGATAGATAGATAGATAGATAGATAGAAAGACAGATAGATGAGGGGGCGGTGGCACAGGATGTGAGCAATGGGATCCAGTAGAGAGTAAAAGACAAATGACTCAGGACCTCACAGTATTTCCTGAGAGTCTCCGGTCTCGGGAGCAGTTCATTGTTAAATGCCAATATCAGGAAACCACACATAGCGCAGTTCGCCGGTGTGGCGGCGCTGAGTCGCCTCTATGGGCACAGGATTTGATTAATCACCGGGACGGAGCCGATGTCAACTCGGCCGATCCTGGCTGCTGCGATATTTGGCCAAGCTATTGAAATTTGATGAGAGCAGAGAAAAATATGAAACTGGACCAAAGGGGGGGGGGATGGAGTGGCGCCACTCCAGTTATGGGCAAGTGGGAAAATTATTGCTAATAGCTGCTGTACACTAGGATTTCTTCAAACTTTTTCTTATACATGTATTTAGTGTTCTTAATGGATACTGGAGCTAGTGCCAATGAAGAGTGAACATTTGAACTTTTTGACAATAGAATGACAATGTAGTGTGACAATGTGTAGGATTTAAATATACAGAATTGCATGTATGTAACAGATAAAATGACGAGGAACAATGAGAAGTGACAAATAGGAGAGTGACAACAGAGAGTGACAATAGGAGAGTGAAAATAGAAGAGTGACAATAGGGAAATGACAATAGGAGTGACAATAGTAAAGTGACAAAAGGAGAGTGACAATAGTAAAGTGACAAAAGGAGAGTGAAAATACGAGAGTGAAAATACGAGACTGACAACAAGAGAGTGACAATAAGAGAGTGACAATAAGAGAGTGACAATAAGAGAGTGACAATAGGGGAGTGACAACAAGAGAGTGACAATAAGAGAGTGACAATAGGAGAGTGATAACCGTGAGTGAAAATAGGAGAGTAACAAGAGTGATACTAAACTGGGACTATACGAGAGTGACAACAGAGAGTGACACCAGAGATTGAAAACAGAGAGTGACAACAGAGAATAACAACAGAGAGTGACAACAGAGAGTGACACCAGAGATTGAAAACAGAGAGTGACAACAGAGAATAACAACAGAGAGTGACAACAGAGAGTGACACCAGAGATTGAAAACAGAAAGTGACAACAGAGAGTGACAACAGAGAGTGACAATAGGAGAGTGACAACAGAGAGTGACAACAGAGAGTGACACCAGAGATTGAAAACAGAGAGTGACAACAGAGAGTGACAACAGAGAGTGACAATAGGAGAGTGACAACAGAGAGTGACAACAGAGAGTAACAACAGAGAGTTACAACAGAGAGTGACACCAGAGATTGAAAACAGAGAGTGACAACAGAGAGTGACGACAGAGAGTGACCATAAGAGAATACTCGTAGGAGAGTGACAGCAGAGAGTGACAACAAGAGAGCAGTTGGTTTCAAACAGCGCGCTTTGCAGCCAGCTGGAGTTCAGTTTTCTAACCCTAGCGTTAAAATTAATTTTCCTGATAGTAAAAGTAAAACACGCGGCGAGACCACGGCCAAAGAGACCCATTACTACAACTTGGAGTCAAGGGCCTTCCGCCAAATGCCTTAAAATTTTCATAAAATTTATAAGTTTAATAATGCATTTATCTAAAGCTAGCTTATAAGCTTATAGTGCATTTCTAAGAATTTACAAGAGCCTAAACTTCACCTGTTTTGAGCATTGATAATGTCAATGAAAATCTTAACTTGCATTAACTATTAGGTCTTGTGAAGTTTAGGTCTTGTGAAGTTTAGGTCTTGTGAAGTTTAGGTCTTGTGAAGTTTAGGTCTTGTGAAGTTTAGGTCTTGTGAAGTTTAGGTCTTGTGAAGTTTAGGTCTTGTGAAGTTTAGGTCTTGTGAAGTTTAGGTCTTGTGAAGTTTAGGTCTTGTGAAGTTTAGGTCTCATGAAGTTTGGCTTGTGAAGTTTAGGTCTTGTGAAGTTTAGGTTTTGTGAAGTTTAGGTCTTGTGAAGTTTAGGTGTGAAGTCGCCACTCTGTGAAGAGCCATTAGTTTATCCAGCTTCTGGTTCCGCGTTCTCCTTGCGTTTCGCGGACCGCGGGATCGAGGCGCCGGCAAAAACTTGGTGCTGGCGAAGCACGCAGCCAACCCCAAGGACACGCGGGCCAAGCCAAGCCTTTTTCTCCCCCTCTAGGGGAAAAAAACTGTTTGAATTGCGTGACGGTGCGGCCTGCGCGAGCCTCTACGGCTGATCTGCTGGAGCAGGGGGGGGGGTAACAGGCAAAGCTCTGAAGCTGTCGACAGCGAGTGAATTCGACAAACAGATAGTCGCTTTCAGGAGAGGAGAGGAAAAGCACTTTTACAATGCAAATCTCTGTTCCGGGAGCCACCAGCAAGTTGTGGCGAGTGTTGGCAATCTCAGCTCAGCTGCGAAATGCTTTCGGTTTTATCAGTTTAGAAAGGAAATTTGATATGGCCAGCCTCTCACAGTTCATGATTATGATCGCTAATCTGTTCAGGATATTGCTGAAGGAATCGAATGGATTGCTAATCTAGTTAACAGTAGGAATACCAAGCCATTTTTCCGCCCGTCGAACTACCAAGAGGGGGGGAAAAATTTCCCCCCCCCCCTGACAATTTTTTTTGCTGCGCCGGAACGGAGCAACGCAGGCACACGAAATTCAAGAACACGGGCTAACTTTTTGTTGCGCACCTTCTCAAACAAGAATCAAGTCGCCAACCCTCCGGACCGTCGAGATATTCGACGATTCTGCCAGAAGGTCGGATTTTTCCCATAAGCGCTAGTGTATTCAGTACACCCCTGTGCGCCAATTAGCACTGCGCCTCAGTGCAGCCTTGCCAAGTCTCCAAATTTCATCAGCACGTCGACCAAATGTGTCTGCATCAGCTCTGACTTCGTTGGTTACTGGCCTTCACCGAGACGGAGCTTCTAGACCTTCAACAGGTGGCACCAGGTGACTATGAACACCTTGATGCGAATTTCTCGAGTTTCACCGATCAAGCCTCGACAGTAGGCAAGCCTCAACTGCCGGACACCCTCAGCTAGTCTCCTGAGCATTCCGTCATCATCCCGACACCGTCGGCTCCTTCAACAGGTGGCATCAGGTGACTATGGACGTCCTTTTGCAACTATGTCAGGTCTTTCTTATCAAGCTTCAATAATGGGCAAACCTCAACCGACGGACATTGTCAGCTAGTCTCTCAAGCATTCCGTCATCATCCCGACGCCGTCGGCTCCTTCAACAGATGACACCAAGTGACTATGGACACCCTGATGCGAATTTCTCTAGTTTCGCCGATCAAGCCTCGACAGTAGGCAAGCCTCAACTGCTGGACACCTTCAGCTAGTCTCCTAAGCATTCCGTCATCATCCCGACGCCGTCGGCTCCTTCAACAGATGACACCAGGGGAGTAAGGACACCCTGATGCGGATTTCTCTAGTTTCGCCGATCAAGCTTCGACAGTGGGCAAAAATCAACTGCTGGACATTCTCAGCTAGTCTCTCAAGCATTCCGTCATCATCCCGACGCCGTCGGCTCCTTCAACAGATTACACCAGGTGACTATGGACAGCCTGTTGCAAATATGTCAGGTTTTTCTTATCAAGCTTCAATAATGAGCAAATCTCAACTACTGGACATCCTCAGCTAGTCAGTCAAGCATTCAGCCATCACCCCGACGCCGTCGGCACCTTCAACAGGTGGCACCAGGGGAGTAAGGACACCTGAGCGTGATTTTTCATCATACTCTTAACATTTCTGAATCATTATAAAATGAAAAAACGGATTGAATTTACTGGCTTCTTATAAGCATAACCCTTTCTGCATAAAAATTCGGTTCAATATTATAGTTGAATAAACTAAACAGCTTTTCGAATAAAATATGTATGTAGCTCGTATGCATAAAAGTATGTGTAATAATAATATAAATATACAGCAACATGAGTTCAAGCTTAACTATAGCAATGTCCGTGCTTTAAAAATTTTGAGAGCTTCAGAAATGTTAAGAGCATGATGAAAAATCACGCTCAGGTGTCCTTACTCCCCTGGTGCCACCTGTTGAAGGTGCCGACGGCGTCGGGGTGATGGCTGAATGCTTGACTGACTAGCTGAGGATGTCCAGTAGTTGAGATTTGCTCATTATTGAAGCTTGATAAGAAAAACCTGACATATTTGCAACAGGCTGTCCATAGTCACCTGGTGTAATCTGTTGAAGGAGCCGACGGCGTCGGGATGATGACGGAATGCTTGAGAGACTAGCTGAGAATGTCCAGCAGTTGATTTTTGCCCACTGTCGAAGCTTGATCGGCGAAACTAGAGAAATCCGCATCAGGGTGTCCTTACTCCCCTGGTGTCATCTGTTGAAGGAGCCGACGGCGTCGGGATGATGACGGAATGCTTAGGAGACTAGCTGAAGGTGTCCAGCAGTTGAGGCTTGCCTACTGTCGAGGCTTGATCGGCGAAACTAGAGAAATTCGCATCAGGGTGTCCATAGTCACTTGGTGTCATCTGTTGAAGGAGCCGACGGCGTCGGGATGATGACGGAATGCTTGAGAGACTAGCTGACAATGTCCGTCGGTTGAGGTTTGCCCATTATTGAAGCTTGATAAGAAAGACCTGACATAGTTGCAAAAGGACGTCCATAGTCACCTGATGCCACCTGTTGAAGGAGCCGACGGTGTCGGGATGATGACGGAATGCTCAGGAGACTAGCTGAGGGTGTCCGGCAGTTGAGGCTTGCCTACTGTCGAGGCTTGATCGGTGAAACTCGAGAAATTCGCATCAAGGTGTTCATAGTCACCTGGTGCCACCTGTTGAAGGTCTAGAAGCTCCGTCTCGGTAAAGGCCAGTAACCAACGAAGTCAGAGCTGATGCAGACACATTTGGTCGACGTGCTGATGAAATTTGGAGACTTGGCAAGGCTGCACTGAGGCGCAGTGCTAATTGGCGCACAGGGGTGTACTGAATACACTAGCGCTTATGGGAAAAATCCGACCTTCTGGCAGAATCGTCGAATATCTCGACGGTCCGGAGGGTTGGCGACTTGATTCTTGTTTGAGAAGGTGCGCAACAAAAAGTTAGCCCGTGTTCTTGAATTTCGTGTGCCTGCGTTGCTCCGTTCAGGCGCAGCAAAAAAAATTGTCAGGGGGGGGGGGAAATTTTTCCCCCCCTCTTGGTAGTTCTACTGTTAACATGGTGTCTGTGCTAGTTGTCTGTCCCAGTGTCTGTCCTACTGTCTGTCCCAGTGTCTGTCCCAGTGTCTGTCCCAGTGTCTGTCCTACTGTCTGTCCCAGTGTCTGTCCCAGTGTCTGTCCCAGTGTCTGTCCCAGTGTCTGTCCCAGTGTCTGTCCTAGTGTCTGTCCCAGCTAGTGTCTGTCCCAGTGTCTGTCCCAGCTAGTGTCTGTCCCAGTGTCTGTCCCAGTGTCTGTCCTAGTGTCTGTCCCAAAGTCTGTCCCAGTGTCTGTCCCAGTGTCTGTCCTAGTGTCTGTCCCAGTGTCTGTCCCAGTGTCTGTCCCAGTGTCTGTCCCAGTGTCTGTCCCAGTGTCTGTCCCAGTGTCTGTCCCAGTTAGTGTCTGTCCCAGTGTCTGTCTTAGTGTCTGTCCCAGTGTCTGTCCCAGTGTCTGTCCCAGCTAGTGTCTGTCCCTGTGTCTGTTCTAGTGTCCACATACAGAAAAAATGTCATTTTCCGGTGAACTCGGAGTCACAATTGACTTGGACAATGTAAAGCAAGATCAAAGCAGCCTGATTGTTTAATTCCGATAAGAGCAACGTTGCGGTACTCAACACTACACTTGCTGCTCACAAGTCATTCACTGTTATCAGGAACCTTTGCACCCCTCAGTCTGTTGCTTCTATAAAGGCAATTGCAATATAAGAATTCGGTAAATTTGACACCTGACACTCCAGATAAAGGTGTTTTATTATTTTACAATGCAGACTGTGGTTTGCATGTCAGTTTAGATTATTAATTGGAACTAACAATTGTTCAAATAGTTTTCCTTCATCCTGCACTGAAGTAAGTCAAAAGATGCAGTCTACAGGTGAGGCCGTGGTTCGAATCCCACTCGATGGCGGCTACGGCTGGGTGGTGACATTTTCAGCCTTCATGGTTGGCGTCATTCTTGACGGCATCAGCTTTTCATTTGGCCTGTTCTACAACGAGTTCTTGGAGTACTTTCAAGAGTCCAAGGCTAAGACGGCTTGGATTGGTAGCGTGTACAATGGGATGTACATGTTTATTGGTCAGTGGATGTACCTTTATTAGCTGTACCTGTGTAGTGTCTGAATAGTATATTGGCATCTGAATAGTACCTTGGATACCTGAAAAATTACCCTGGATACCTGAATAGTTACCCTAGACACGTGAATAATTACCCTTGACACGTGATTAATTTCCCTAGATACCTGAATAAGAACCCTGGATACCTGAATGATTACCCTGAATACCTGAATAATTATCCAAAATACCTGATAATTACCCTAGATACCTGGATAAATACTCTAGATACCTGAATAAATACACTGGATTCCTGAATAATTACCCTGGATACCTGGATAGCTACTCTATAGATGCATGAATAATTAAACCCTGGATACCTGAATAATTACCCTCGATACCTGAATAAGTACCCTGATACCTGAAAAATTACCCATGATACCTGAATAATTACCCGGGATACCTAAATAATTACGAGAGATACCTGGATAATTACCCTGGATACCTGGATAGTTTGTTACAGCAGCTTGAATACCCTGAACTGCATCTGGATACTCGAGACACCAACATCTTTGTCGTACATTCGCCTCGATAGGCCCATTCGTGAGTTTTCTCTGCGACAGATTCGGCTGCCGCAAAGTGTCCATGTTCGGTGGCCTGCTCGCCTGCGGCGCCTGCGTGTGCGCTGTGTTGGCCAACTCGGTGTCTCTGCTGATCCTCACCTACGGTTTTCTGGGCGGTGAGACTCAGCTGGGTCATTGGGGATTATGATTGAAATATTATGACGATTATGATTTGATTTGTATTCAGATTTGATATTTGCACACTGACCTCAAATGAACTCTCGGACTTGCTTTCGAAACACTCGCTGCAGGATTTGGCTTCGGCATGATGTACCTGCCGGCTCTGGTCATGGTAGGCCAGTATTTTGACAAGCGCCGCGCCTTGGCAACCGGCATTGCGGTGTGCGGCTCGGGAGTCGGAGCTTTTGTCTTCGCCTACCTGGCAGAATTCCTCATTGACACTTTCACCTGGAGAGGCGCCACACTTATTGTAGCAGGTGAGACGGTCATTTGTTGAGCTATGTCAAGTTTAGGTATAGGTAGATACAAATCACAAATAGATAGTCAGGCACTTCGGGAGCCCCATATTGCAAATTAAATTGTACCATGTGATTCTAAGGCCTCGAATCACTGATAAAACTATTTACACAATGCACTTCGAGAGCCTCAGATCACAGTTAGTCAGCAATTCGGAGCCTCAAATCACAGAAAGCCAGCACATCGGGAGCCTCAGATCACAGTCAGTCAGCTCTTTGAGACCCTCAGGTCAAGTTAAACTATGCCACAGGGCCTCATGGGGTTGTAAAACTTGTTGAAAACTGAGAGAGCCGAACACTGAATGATAGCTAATATCATAATTAAGTAATAGGGAGATACAAATCTCAGATAGATAGTCAGGCACTTCAAGAGCCGCTTAATACAAAATAAGTTGTACCATGTGCTTTTAAGTCCTCAAATCACTGATAAAGCTATACTTACACAATGCACTTCGGGAGCCTCAGATCACAGCTAGCCAGCACTTCAGGAGCCTCAAATCACAGAAAGCCAGGACTTCGGGAGCCTCAGATCAAGTTTAACTATGCCGAACACTAAATGCTTGCTACTACCATAAGTTTTTCTCCTTATCCGATGATACAGGCATCGCACTAAACGGAGTTGTCTTCGGGGCACTTCTCCGACCGCTCGAGGCCACCATCATTGTGAACCCCGACCCGGATGACACAGCGGACACAGCTGATCTTGTAGAGCTACAGCCGACCGCTGACGCCGAGGCCAACACTCGAAGCAACAGCGACGCTTTTTACCTCAGCCTACCAGATTGGCGCATTTCTTCAACGTCAACATCTGCCAAGCATCAGCATCGATTTCGCCTACCGACAGTCCATGGCGCCGGTGGCGGCGACACGACTGGCTCGCAGCCAATGCTGTTGTTGAATCTTCATACGCAGCCGCAGAAGCAGCCACCGGCTACAAAGAATCAGCAGCAGAAGCAGCAACAGGCTGATGCAGCGAGGTATGGTTGTTCTAGCTATTCATGGCTAGTTCCGATCTAGTTTAATATTGCCGTCCTAGCTTGATAAAGCAACCACTGAACTTGTTTAGAAACTTCAAGAGAAGACTGAAATCGACACATAGGTGCTATTATCGCTCAAAACACTTAGGAATTATGCTTCAGACATGATAAAAAACAGTAGAGAGCCTAATAGATCATGCAGAGCACTCTGGAGGGTTTTAGGTTTCGCGGAAAGCGACGTAGAGAACCTCATGAATCACTTCCAGATGAGCACTCTGGAGGGTTTTAGGTTTCGTGCAAAGCAACGTAGAGAACCTCATGAATGAATCACTTCCAGATGAGCACTCTGGAGGGTTTTAGGTTTCGTGCAAAGCAACGTAGAGAACCTCATGAATCACTTCCAGATGAGCACTCTGGAGGGTTTTAGGTTTCGTGCAAAGCAACGTAGAGAACCTCATGAATCACTTCCAGATGAGCACTCTGGAGGGTTTTAGGTTTCGTGCAAAGCAACGTAGAGAACCTCATGAATCACTTCCAGATGAGCACTCTGAAGGGTTTTAGGTTTCGTGCAAAGCAACGTAGAGAACCTCATGAATCACTTCCAGATGAGCACTCTGGAGGATTTTAGGTTTCGTGCGAAACAACGTAGAGAACCTCATGAATCACTTTCAGATGAGCACTCTGGAGGGTTTTAGGTTTCGTGCAAAGCAACGTAGAGAACCTCATGAATCACCTCTCAGAATTTAAGCATCGCATCAAATACTTACTCAAATCGCAGCAGCCTTACAGGCCTCGCCCAGAGTAGTGCATCGAACGTTCAGCAGCATCGCCAACGTCGACTACACCGGATCGACATCTCTCGACCGAAATATCGTTCAGTCGGTGGCAGCGACTGGCAGTTGGCTGCGGCGGCCGCTTCTACAACTAACCTAGACGTACTTCGAGATGAAATTCTGCGACTGGAGGCCTCGCAGGAGATGCCGCAGGCTTCAACAGCCGACGATGAGAATGACAGCTTGAAAGCTCGACTTCGACGACTGAGCCGGGAGGCTTTGAAACTGCTCCGGCTGCTGCGAGGAAATCCAGCTTTGGCCATCTATGGAGCAGCCTGCTTCCTCTGCATGGCCGGTGAGGCTTCCGAGAAACTTCTATTCCTAGCTTCAGATAGTACTTTGCGATATGCTAAATGAATTTCAGATTGCTACTCAATTCTTAAAATTATTGCATTCGTTCGTTACCGCATCCCACAGGATTCTACATTCCGTTCACCTACATACCCGTGTACGCTAAGTCTCTGTCGCTGAGAGACTCGGCGCCGCAGGACTTGATCTCCGTCACCGGCTGGGTGAACCTCGTGTCTCGCCTTCTTGTTGGCTGGGTGGCTGATCGACCTTGGGCCGACAGTCTGTTGATTAACAGCTTCTCGTTGACTATTGGTGGAATCGCTACTGGATTTTTTGTTCTGTATCGGAGCTTCGCTCTGCTGGTGATGGCGTGTGTGGTGTTTGGGAGCTGCATCGGTGCGTATGAGGGGGCAACCAGAAAATTGGCAATTCTTACCTGTTTTTTCTGCGTTTTTAATTTATTGATTAGTTTTGTGTCCACCGCTCTCTTCCTTGTCTTTGTGTTTTCAAACACTTGCTGGTCTTTGTGTCCTTTCTTTCTCTTTTTGGACTTTGTATCCGCTAACTCTTTCGGATCCTTGTGTCCTCCGTTCTCTTCCTAGTCTTTGTTTAATAGTTTCTCTTGCTGGTCTATGTGCCACCTAACTCTTCCTGGTCTTTGTATCCTCTAACTCTTCTTGGTTTTAACTTTGTCCTCAATTCATTTTGGTCTTTGTTCTATCCTCGCTGTTCTATTCTTCCTAAGACACTCTCGTACCAATCATTCTATACGGTCTTGAGCATTTGCTACAATCCTACGATAGGCCTGTCAATATGCCATGAGTATATGCTGCCAATTTCAGCCATTTTCGTTGCCCTTCGATCAATCATCGGCATTGAACTGGTCGGCATTGACAACTTGTCAGAAGCGTTCGGGTTTATCATTTTATGCCAGGGCCTGTCCGCTTTCATTGGCACGCCACTAGCAGGTAACTTCAGGGTGTGCAGTGTATTCAATGAGTGCAAATGTAGCTGACAAATAGAAAATATTAATGACAATCTTGCGTAACCAAAGAACAAAGTGCAAATTCCTCATCTGAGATCGGTGAACTTTAGTTTCAAGTTTCAAGAAAATTCAGATATCAATTTTTCTGATAGGCTGATGCTGATGCTTACTAGAGAGTAGAGAGTATGGAGAGGAGAATAGGGTGAGGAGAGTAGGGAGAGGAGAGTAGGGAGAGGAGAGTAGGGAGATGAGAGTAGGGAGATGAGAATAGGGAGATGAGATTAGGGAGAGGAGAGAGAAGGGAGAGAAGTATAGGGAGAGGAGAGTAGGGAGAGGAGAGTAGGGAGAGGAGAGTAGGGAGAGGAGAGTAGGGAGAGGAGAGTAGGGAGAGGAGAGAGTAGGGAGAGGAGAGAGTAGGGAGAAGAGAGAGTAGGGAGAGGATACAGTAGGGAGAGGATAGAGTGGGGAGAGGAGAGAGTAGGGAGAGGAGAGAGTAGGGAGGAGAGAGTAGGGAGAGGAGAGAGTGGGGAGAGGAGAGAGTAGGGAGAGGAGAGAGTAGGGAGAGGAGAGAGTAGGGAGAGGAGAGAGTAGGGAGAGGAGAGATTAGGGAGAGGAGAGAGTAGGGAGAGGAGAGAGTAGGGAGAGGAGAGAGTAGGGAGAGGAGAGAGTAGGGAGAGGAGAGAGTAGGGAGGAGAGAGTAGGGAGAGGAGAGAGTAGGGAGAGGAGAGAGTAGGGAGAGGAGAGAGTAGGGAGAGGATAGAGTGGGGAGAGGAGAGAGTAGGGAGAGGAGAGAGTAGGGAGAGGAGAGAGTAGGGAGAGGAGAGAGTAGGGAGAGGAGAGAGTAGGGAGAGGAGAGAGTAGGGAGAGGAGAGAGTAGGGAGAAGAGAGAGTAGGGAGAGGATACAGTAGGGAGAGGATAGAGTGGGGAGAGGAGAGAGTAGGGAGAGGAGAGAGTAGGGAGGAGAGAGTAGGGAGAGGAGAGAGTGGGGAGAGGAGAGAGTAGGGAGAGGAGAGAGTAGGGAGAGGAGAGAGTAGGGAGAAGAGAGAGTAGGGAGAGGATACAGTAGGGAGAGGATAGAGTGGGGAGAGGAGAGAGTAGGGAGAGGAGAGAGTAGGGAGGAGAGAGTAGGGAGAGGAGAGAGTGGGGAGAGGAGAGAGTAGGGAGAGGAGAGAGTAGGGAGAGGATACAGTAGGGAGAGGATAGAGTGGGGAGAGGAGAGAGTAGGGAGAGGAGAGAGTAGGGAGAGGAGAGAGTAGGGAGAGGAGAGAGTAGGGAGAGGAGAGAGTAGGGAGAGGAGAGAGTAGGGAGAGGAGAGAGTAGGGAGAGGATACAGTAGGGAGAGGATAGAGTGGGGAGAGGAGAGAGTAGGGAGAGGAGAGAGTAGGGAGGAGAGAGTAGGGAGAGGAGAGAGTGGGGAGAGGAGAGAGTAGGGAGAGGAGAGAGTAGGGAGAGGAGAGAGTAGGGAGAGGAGAGAGTAGGGAGAGGATAGAGTGGGGAGAGGATAGAGTACGGAGAGGAGCGAAGGAGAGGAGAGTTTTTACATAGAAAAGCACATTAGAAAGAAATTGGGTCATTGCTACACAATCTGGCATGAAGCCAACCAACTTAACGCACACCTGGGCACACTGTGTTAAAACCCGCAGGCTTCCTGGCAGACATCACGGGCAGTGTGGTGAGCACATTCTACTTTGCCGGAGCAGTGATTCTGCTCGCCGGACTGCTCTGCTTGCCGCTGCGCAAAATGGTGACCTTGAAGAAGAAGTCGAACAAAGCGAAAGCTGATGAGAATGACTGCTCGGACTGATAGTCACTGTTGATGAACAAGATATCTTAGCTGACATACTGGTATTGAAATCATATTTTTAATTTTCAAAACTAAACGTGCATGCTATTGATACAATATTTGATACAGTACATGTATGAAAATATTTACAGCCTACATTATAAATCTGACAGCTACATATAAGCTTAAACCAATCTGTGTCATTGAGTAAACAAGCTGGATAAAATAACCACTGAAGTATGAGTTCCTATTTCGATAATTTTCCTTTTCATCATCTTTGCTGAGACAATAATCAGTTGGTTCTGTTCTTCAAATTCGATTTTAGAATCCGATATTATTCAAATCGACTTGTTTTCATCATCAGGATGTGGAAAATAGGCGTGTAAAAAGAGAGTGGGTTGAGGGAGAGGAGAGAGTAGAGAGAGTAGGGAGTAGAGAGAGGAGAGTAGGGAGAGGAGACTAGGGAGAGGAGAGAGTATGGAGAGGAGAGTAGGGAGAGGAGAGAATATGGAGAGGAGACTAGGGAGAGGAGAGTAGGGAGAGGAGAGAGTAGGGAGAGGAGAGTAGGGAGAGGAGAGAGTAGGGAGAGCAGAGTAGGGAGAGGAGAGTAGGGAGAGGAGAGTAGGGAGAGGAGAGTAGGGAGAGGAGAGAGTAAGGAGAGCAGAGTAGGGAGAGGAGAGTAGGGAGAGGAGAGTAGGGAGAGCAGAGTAGGGAGAGGAGAGAGTAGAGAGAGGAGAGAGTAGAGAGAGCAGGGAGTAGAGAGAGGAGAGTAGGGAGAGCAGAGTAGGGAGAGGAGAGTAGGGAGAGCAGAGTAGGGAGAGGAGAGTAGGGAGAGCAGAGTAGGGAGAGCAGAGTAGGAAGAGGAGAGTAGGAAGAGGAGAGAGTAGGGAGATGAGAGTAGGGAGAGCAGAGTAGGGAGAGCAGAGTAGGGAGAGCAGAGTAGGGAGAGCAGAGTAGGGAGAGCAGAGTAGGGAGAGGAGAGAGTAGGGAGAGCAGAGTAGGGAGAGGAGAGAGTAGAGAGAGCAGAGTAGGGAGAGGAGAGTAGGGAGAGGAGAGTAGGGAGAGCAGAGTAGGGAGAGGAGAGAGTAGAGAGAGAAGTGAGTAGGAGGAGGAGACGGTTAGGCAAATGAGAGAGATGGCATGGAAGAAAAAGTCTTTAGCAACGCAAAGGAAAAACGTGGAGTAGTCAGCTGCTGCAAGGCAACAATTGAAAGCAATATAAGCTCCAGGCTTTAAAGATTCGAAATATTTATTTTTTTAGGGAAACTTAAACAAAAGAGAAAATAATTTAATTTGTACTTGTTTTTACTAGCGTAGAGCTTCGTTAAATTTTTGTCAATAACTTTAAATCAATAGTTTTTCGAATAGATTTTAACAAAATTAGAATCGTTTAAATTAGATACTTAAACAAAGGAAAGCATTCGGTGGATAGGAAAGCAGATATCCCGGTGATATATTTGCTGGTTTGCGAGAGAAATAATTGAGATATTGCTGAATTTGGTTAATCTACTAAGCGTCCAGTAAAGAACAATTTATGCGACTTGATAGTTGAGGTCCACTTTAAACGGCAGTGAACAATCTTATAAATATAATTGTAAGCGGCTTATAGCCAAAAGTCAACTAGGCATGCAAGACCAAAAAATATGAACTAACACCTTGCTATTAAATTTATAGTAGCCATAAATACTGTAGGAGAGGCATTTCTTGTCAAATAAAGTCTGTAAAATAACTGACGCTAAATTTATAAATAAAGTGCAGACTGCAAGCGATGTACTTCTACTTGTCTGCGGCTGCAGCAACGATGATATAATGATTTGATTATGGGTGACCTTGTCTCTATGCAGCGCATTGGATAGAAACGCATTCTCTGCTCAATGATGATCCCCGCCATCAGCATCTTCTCCAGCATCCTGCTCAGATGTCCACAGCTGTTATTGTAAAACAGGGTTGCGGATAAACTATGAGCAACATGTAGTTTACACTTAAAGATTTGGTTTAGTGGTGCAGTATTGGCTGAAAGGAGACTTCCAAAATGGGATTACTGTCGCTAAAAATCTTCCAATGTGGGATTCCCGTCGGTAATGAGATTCCTATACAAAAAATCCCAAAATGGGATTCTTGGCTAAAATCATCCAAAATAGGACTCCTTTCGCTAAAAATCTTCCAAATGGGATTCCTGTCGCTAAAATCTCCCAAAGTAAGAATTCCTGGATAAAATCTCCCAAAATGGGATTTCTGTCGCTAACATCTCCCAAAAAGGGATTCCTGGATAAAATCTCCCACAATGGGATTCCTGTCGCTAAAAATCTCCCAAAATGGGATTCCTGTGGCTAAAATCTTCCAAAATGGGATTCCTGTCACTTAAAATCTCGCAAAATGGGATTTCTGTCGCTAACATCTCCCAAAAAGGGATTCCTGGATAAAATCTCCCACAATGGGATTCCTGTAGCTAAAATCATTCAAAATGGGATTTCTGTAGCTAAAATCTCACAAAAGGGATTCCTGGATCCCCTCATTTCCTCCGGAATCCGCCCCTCATTCCCTCCGGAATCCGCCCCTCCTACCCACTCCTCCTAATCCACACTAATTGGTATTCTTGGCTAAAATCACGACTCATTTCGCAAAAAATCTCCCAAAATGAGTTTTCTGTCGCTAAAATCTCCCAAAGTAGGGATTCCTGGATAAAAAATCCAAAAATGGGAATCCTGTAGCTAAAATCATAAAAAAAAATCCTGTAGCTAAAATCTCCCAAAAATGGGATTCCTGTAGCTAAAATCATCCAAAATGGGAATCCTGTAGTTAAAATCTCCCAAAATGGGAATCCTTTAGCTAAAATCTCCCAAAATGGGAATCCTGTCGCTAAAATCTCCCAAATGGGATTCCTGTAGCTAAAATCATCCAAAATGGGATTCCTGTCGCTAAAATCTCCCAAAGTAGGGATTCCTGGATAAAAAATCCAAAAATGGGAATCCTAGGTGGCTAAAATCATCCAAAATGGGAATCCTGTCGCTAAAATCTCCCAAATGGGATTCCTGTCGCTAAAATCTCCCAAAATGGGATTCCTGTCGCTAAAATCTCCCAAAGTAGGGATTCCTGGATAAAAAATCCAAAAATGGGAATCCTAGGTGGCTAAAATCATCCAAAATGGGAATCCTGTCGCTAAAATCTCCCAAATGGGATTCCTGTAGCTAAAATCATCCAAAATGGGATTCCTGTGGCGAAAATCTTCTAAAATGGGATTTTCGGCTACAATAAAAAACAACATGTGAGCAGCCTTACCGTGAGGTTGTCCCGAAGCAGCTGCATAATGAGCGTGCTATCCTTGTAAGAATCCTCTGGCAGATTATCAAGCTCGGCGATGGCCTCGTCGAAGGCTTTCTTGGCGAGCTGGCAGGCCTGGTCTGGCTCGCTGCGGATCTCGTAGTAGAAAACGGAGAAGTTCAGCGCCAGGCCCAGCCGAATCGGATGAGTGGTGGGCAGTTTCTCTTCCGCACTTTTCGTAGCCGCTTTGTAAGCCTCCATGCTCTTGTCGACCACGTCTGTGCGCTGCTCGCCAACTGCCACCTGCGTGTGCGAGGGATTGACAAGTACTTTGAGGATGGTTTGAGGACCGCGGTCTGCGGCGTTGAGATCAGTGAGGCAAATACTTAATTTGTGCTGCTTGTTAATTTGTTAATTAATTTGTTAATTTGTTGTGGATGTACATGCAGAGATGAGAATTTCCAACTGATCTTGACTCCCTCCCGACTCTCCTCTCTCTCTCTCTCTCTCTCTCTCTCTCTCTCTCTCTCTCTCTCTCTCTCTCTCTCTCTCTCTCTCTCTCTCTCTCTCTCTCTCTCTCTCTCTCTCTCTCTCTCTCTCTTACCCTCCCAAATCTGCTCTCTCTCTCTCTTACCCTCCCAAATCTGCTCTCTCTCTCTCTCTCTCTCTTACCCTCCCAAATCTACTCTATCTCTCTCTTACCCTCCCAAATCTACTCTATCTCTCTCTCTTACCCTCCCAAATCTGCTCTCTCTCTCTCTCTCTTAACCCTCCCAAATCTGCTCTCTCTCTCTCTCTTACCCTTCCAAATCTGCTCTCTCTCTCTCTCTCTTACCCTCCCAAATCTGCTCTGCTTTTTTCTTTTCGCCCTCACAACTCTCTGCTCTCTCCGTCGCCCTCCCTGCTCTCTTCCTCTCCCTCTCCCTCCGGCCTCTTAACTCTAAACTCTTAACTCTAACTCTTAACTCTCTCTCTCGCACTCCCAGCTCTCTCTCCCTCGCAACTCTGCTTTCTCCTTCGCCCTCCCAACTCCGCTTGATCACCCTCTCTGAAATATTACTCTCTCAAAAACAATACTAGCTGTATTTACCCTCGTCGCCCAGCTCCCTGCATCTCTATACTTTTACTCTCACCCTCCAAATCACTAAATGGTACGGCTCGTATATGTACATTGTACAATGTACATACTCGTACAACATTGGTAATTATAAGAATTCTTACCTCGGCAAGATATCTGTAATAATCGCCTTTCATCTTTAGGTAGAACACTCGACTCTCAGACAGAGTGGCCTTCTGGATCAGATGCTCGTCGAGAAGGTCCTGGCATTTCGTGAGACAGATCAATTTATTAATATATTGGCCGGGGATTTTTAAATACTAATTTAGCAGTTCCAAAAGCGTGTTGCATAGTGCACATGTAATTTAGTTCATTTATTTAGTTTGATCGTGGCTATAAGAAGCTTCATAAAATAAGGGCCTTGTAAAAACCTTAACAAACAGTGTTCAATCCGCTGAACTATTCGGTTTTCTATTGTACTGACTGAAAATCGATACAAAGCACACTTATTACTGAAAGTAGGGCAGAGTGTACGAAATTATTACTTTTTGATGAGATTTTTCTTGTTTACGCAATATGCGCTCTCGTAGATCAGTGAAAGATTCTCCAAATATGGGCAGGGCAAAAGGAATGAAACACCTGAGCCACTTCTATACTTGGCTGTTGTTGCTTTTCCGGTTGAAAATAGGGTTTCAGGAATTTTAGAGAACGCGGAGCCCTATTTGCTGCGGCTGATGTGGATTAAGCCCAACGTGCTATTTTAAGACACTGAAATGCGTAATAATTGATATTTGATTGGTTTTGTTACTCAGGTACATTGAGCAGAGCACACTACACATTATAATGAAACATTCCAATCTTCTGCAGGCTCATGCAACAGAAAACAACGCACATGCTTTCAAAGCAGAAATTAGTAATTGATTGAAGTCAAGCGCAGCAAGGCCAAATATATATTTGGGTGTGTTGAATAGGATAAGAAAGCTTATTTTTATTGATCAAGCTCAAAAAGCCAAAAAGGACAGACTGACGACGCTGCAGACTGAGTACAAAGCGACAGATCTTAGAACACCGTTTCGCCAGAGGCGTACCGAATTCCTATTGTGAATAATAATAATAACTTGAATGCAACTTGGTGCTTTGCTTACACATACAGTTATATATAAAATACTAACAAACCAACTACGGTTTCTGAAATATATTAACGAATTCTAGCAAGCATTACTACTTAGTTTCTGACCTGAATAGAATTGACTCTAACGGCAGATTTTTTAACTAATAATAACCAAATAATTAAAGCTCAACCAAAGCTTTCTTTCGCCTAAACGCAGATTTGACTGATTCGAGACAGTAGAAAAAGGGTGGCCGAAAAAAAGAGAGGTCGAGTTTATATAGGGTTAATAAAGTTGATAACAGAAAAGCTTACGGATGGACAAATTGAAAAGCACGCCAACTAAAAAAAGTAGTTCAAATAAGCTTTATACGATGCTCAAAGATTATTTGACGAATAATATTAGCCACGGACAACAGATAACAAGCCTAGTTCTTTGCTAATTTTATGCCTGGCTAGATATATAGTAAAGTCCATTCTTTACTTTGACTTGTTGTGCGAAACCATCTCTCTCAGCGTAAAAAACTCCTTTCTTTTGAAATCCACTATTTACGCTAATATAGATCTATAAATATATATACCGAATTTGTAAAAAATATATATGCAGAATGCGCGAAGCAATTTATGCTATTCTATAATCCAATGACAGACTTTGTTTTTAAAAAGAAACACAGCAAGATTTACACGCCTCAGTTGCGGTCAAAACCAACGCCTAAGATTAGCATTTAGTACTTTCAGTCAGTCTTGTATGCTTAGCAGAGAACAAGTACGCGTATATTACATTAAATTGTATACATATATTAGTTATTATTAATATGCCAGTCCGTGTTGAATGTGTTCAATAATGGTCTCAAATACTTCAGTAACTAATTGAATAAACTGGTTTGATTCGTGTAGCGAGTGTTGCTTCTGTTCTACATTTTAACATTTGCGCTTAGTATGATTTATGATTAATTATTAATAAATTAATTTCAGTTGTCCTGCTGTTCGCCATCGTCGCCGCCCTGCTCGGAGGTCCAGAGCTGCAAATTTGAAGGGGTTTGGAGAAAAAATTAATCAGAAAAGTGTAATAAATTTTATTAAATGAAAAGAAATTGATCTATTGGACAGAATTTAATAAATTTGCTAATATACTTACAGTCAGATTGTCCCTCAGCAACTGCATTATCAGAGTGGAATCCTTGTAGGACTCTTCGGCCAGATCGTCGAGATCCGCAATCGCATTGTCGAAGGCCTGTATAAAAAAAGTGCGACGAGAACTTTAAAATCATCCAAGTGCTTAAAAGGCCAGTAAAATTTACAGCAAGCCATCGTGAAATAAACAAATCGCCCACCTTCTTGGCCAGTTGGCAAGCCCGCTCCGGGTCGTTCTTGATCTCGTAGAAGAACACTGAATAATTGAGGGCCAGGCCAAGGCGGATGGGATGGGTGGTGGCCAGCTCAGTTTCGGCGTGGTCAGTGGCGGACTTGTAGGCGCCCTCGGAGCTGTCGACAACGTTCTTGCGCTCATCGCCGGTGGCCACCTCGGCTAGGTAGCGGAAATAATCGCCCTTCATCTTGAAGTAGAAAACCTTCGACTCCGAGTTGGGAGCATTCTTAATTAGGTAGTCATCCAAGAGGCTCTAAAAATGTTAGTTTAAAAAATGGCATAACACAGCAAACGTTATTGTACCAACATGCACTAGAGAAGCAAAAAATGGGATCAAACAAATAGAACCATGCAAATTTTCAAGCTTAATCCTTAATGTTGCACCTTACTATACAGATTTCAGTCTTCATGCATTGAAAGTTGAGTTCAACAAAACCAAATTTTTGCTAACATTTAAAAAAATTAATTTGAATTATTCAGTTATTTATGGGATTACTTTATTAATTATATAATATTCATGAATTTGATTAAGCATGCAAGAATTACATTAAAATATACTCAACAAAAAAACTGAAGCTATGATAGGCCATAACATTGATACAGATATGTTTTCTTTAAATTTATCACAAATATATTACTTTATCATTTAATCAATAGTTTAACAATAAAACAGCCTAAGATTAAGAAGCATCTACTTACTAAAATTATTTTATTGTAATAATGAATAATATAGATTTAGAGCAACTAGAATTATTAAATTAAATAAACTATATCTACCTTATAGCTTAAGTGTAACAAAAATTAAAATATAATTGTCTTAGGCCTAATCTTAAATTTAAGAATCACAAGACATAATGTCTAATTGATACCAGTACTGGCAATAGATTTTGCCATATTAGATGATACTATTAGCAATTGGCATTGATACTAGAACTAGCCTAGGCCCCTACCTATCAGAATTTGTATTTTTAATTCCCTAATGCTAAAGGGCTAATATTATCGATCAGTCACTGAACATTGTCATTGATATTACCTGTGAACTTTTTAAATTAATAATTAATTAATAAGATAGTACTATACAATATGGCAATAAGCGACAAGCTCCATGCCATAATAACAACGTTACATAAATTTCAATTTACTTTCAAAATGATGAGCGACTTACCAACACTTCCTTGCAGATCCTCTGCAGTTCGCTCTCAATCTTCTGACGGTATTCTTTAGCCATTGACTGCTTCCTCTCGCTGCCCTCGGTCTTGCTCTCGATGCTAGAGATCACACGCCACGAAGACCTCCTAGCGCCGACAACGTTTTTGTAGGCAACAGAGAGCAGATTTCTCTCCTCATTACCCAGCTCCTGACCTTTTTCAGTCACGGCCTTCATGGCAGTCGCCATGTCGTCATATCGCTCAGCCTGCTCGGCGAGCTTCGCAATGTGCACCAGATCCTCCCGTCCAGAGATGTTGGAGGAAGTGAGCCAGCCAGACATGGAGGACGACATACTGAGTTTTGATTATTCGGCAAGATATGTAGAATGCAGACGTAAAATGTCGGTGCGTGCGCGCTTTCGATGAGATATCAAACGAGTCTAACGTGAAGAAGTAGCGTTTTTAAGGCACCACTCGCCTGAGTCACGTTTTCTCTGTGAAGTAGGATAAAGTAGATCCACTATTTTTCTACACAAATATTTCCTTATTTGTTGACAAAAATAAAACTCAAAACCTTTCTCATTCCTTTTAAAATCAATCATTAAAAATAGTAAGAGTCAATTTACAATTTTCTGATAAAAATTTTGTAACAGAAATTTCAAGGTCGTTATTATTGCACAAGAGCAAGCATGAACTGTCACTGTTGGCTTCAGCATTGTAGTGTTGACTAAGTTGGTAGATAAAATTTGTATGCAAAATTCGTTTTACCTACTTACAGTAAAAATTAAGGCATTTGTTGATTGTACACTGGGGCAACGATTTATGTACGTTATGCTTTGTACGTTTGGCAGTATGTACAACAGTACAATACTAACAAGCGCGTACATTCGTTTTTCTTTCAGCATTTTCTAGAAATTCGGCTATTATAATACCATTTGTGCACGTTCATGCGGTGTGCGGAAAGACGTGGGGTAGAATTTTACTGACTTACTCATTCATTTACTAAGCAAGCCCCACTTGGGGCTACTACTGCATTACTCAATGACAATGTAAATAACGTGGTAAGCTAGCTAGCTAATATGTATTATACTATAATACATGGGCAATTGGCAATGATTAAGAGACCCGCCCAATTATTACAATAGTTATGATTATGATGCAATTAAATAGACTCGTAAGTCGTAATTTATACTGTAGTGGCGGCTGGCCGGTTCTGTACTGCATGCACATGCACAATATTGCAGCTGTTGGTCTGTTGCCGGAAATGCGCAACATAATAATATGCATGTAGCTATACATGTAGCTTGTCATATCATATACTCTGCCACTCTGGGCCTCTACCTATAGCGAAGTAGCTAGCGATGTCTTTGCCATGCCTGTGCAGTCAAGGATGGATGTGTACCTAGTCTCTGTGCATGTTCGTGTTCGTGCAGAGTGGTAATCTACAGATGCTCACTTATTCATTAGCAGTGGCAAGCGTATTGGCATTGTCAATTTAATATTTCCTTTAAATAACTATACATACTTGATACACATACCACGCAATAGCGTGTATTAATGTATTAATTTCTTTTTCAATACTGGCAATTGGCAAAAATATAAACCATTAGAATTCTATTTGAGTAGACTTATGGCATGCATACAGTAAATATAGGCTACTAAAATGGCTTCGTGATTAGTCTCGCATAGTTGATCAGTCCATGATTCACACGTTAAATAATGCAAACATTACTTTTTGGCCTTGTTGAGAAATTTCTATGATCACTTATTATCATGTTGCCTTGCATAGGTTGCATTGTTGTTTTGCTATACTGTACGAATCGCTTGAATCACACACGAACTCGTAGGTGGTCCACGCGACTGTAACTGCACACGACAGTAACATGTGCAGACTTAAGAGCGTACATTCTGGCGCTCTTAGAGCAGGGGTGGGCAAACTTTTGACCTCAAGGGCCAGATAAAGAATCAAGCTCATGGCTGCGGGCCAGATGAGAGTGGAAAGGAGAGGGAATGGGGGAGAGAGAAGAAAGATGAGATGAGAGATGACAAAAGAGAGTGGAGGTGAGAAGCGAGATGAGAGCGGCTATGAGAGAAGAGATAGAGGAGTGGGGAGAGGAGCTGAGATGAGAGGGGAGAGATGAGATGAGAGAGTAGAGTAGAGGAGCGGAGAGAAGAGGAGAGGAGAGAAGAGAGCCAAGAGGAGAGGAGAGGAGCGGAGAGGAGAGGAAAGAAGAGAGGAGATGAGAGGGAGGAGGAGATGAGATGAGACGAGAGAGTAGAGTCGAAGAGAGGAGAGGAGAGAAGAGGAGAGAAGAGAGGAGAAGAGAAGAGGAGAGAAGAGGAGAGAGCCGAGAGGAGAGGAGAGATGAGAGGAGAACAGGAGAGATAGCTGAGAAGAGACAAACCTTGAGCGGGCCGGATTGCTATTCTTAAGTGTCCAATGAACCGGATAGAGAGGCTTTGCGGGCCGCATATGGCCCGCAAGCCGGACTCCGGAGTCTGGACAGAACCGGCTTAAATTAGAGTTCAAACTTTGTGCTCATTTTAAAACAAATTAAAACCAGTCGGAGCAAAATTGTTTTCATGTGAGTTGTATCGTATACGCATCTCGTCAATTAAACATAGACACGAGACGGAGTCCAGACCCGAGGGGCCTTTTATTCTGTTGGTTGCAGTTGCAGGTTGAGAGCTAGGCCTGGACATCGCTGGGGGCAATTATAACTGCACATGGATGCTCTCAATCTCAAGTTTATTCAGTCTGACCTACACTCGTAGTATATGCAGAGAGAACTGAGTCTGGATCTTTATATCGCTTTTGTCTGCACTGCTTTCTCGAGCTAATACGAGCTACAATTGACGGTAAAATTTATGGCACAGCTATAGGAATAGATAGAAATGCTAAAGAAATTGACCTACAACTATATACCGCCTGTATGCACTATGCAGTGCAAGTGCAGTCGCCGGAGAAAGATGGCTGTTAATTCTTAGTTAGCCTGAGGGGACGGGCCGGGCCGAGGGCAGCTGTCTTTAACTAACCAGAAAAGGTTGAAGCCGTCATCAAACACAACCGTAACCTCCCGACTCCCCCTCCCCAGGACCTAGCTGTCTCAGGTCTTGCGACAAGGCCCTTTGCCCCTTTTCCCCCAAAGGCACGAGGCAAATGCGTGACGCACGAAGTAAATGAGGTGGTGGGGAGGGGGGGCTGGGGTGGGGGCAAGGAAATGCGTAGGTCAGAGAGAGATTCAGTCAGGGAAATTGTCTTGTTGCTGCAGCAGGCTTCACTTGTGTTAGTCACGATCAGTACGATTATTACAAGTAGATCTGACGGGTGAAGCAAATTAGACGTCATTGGATTAAAACTAATGTATCGTATTGAAAATAATGTTCTACTTTTACCCAGCTCAGCTCGTGACCTCTCTCTCTCTCTCTTGTCTCGGGCTAATTTCGTTTTTGTGTCAGATAAAAAGTATTACCTGTAGTTTTTATCTTTGAACTGAAGGCGAAAGATCTATGAAAAAATCATAACTTGCAGTTTTTTTATTATAACTTGTCACCATGCAGCTGAAACTTCTTGTCAGTTGTTTAGACTCACTTGCGTTGCTTTTTAAAGCTACAAAAACATGAAACTGCAACAAATGAAGTCACGTGTTCATTTATTTGGAAAATAGATAATATTTTATGAATTATTATTCAACTGAGATGCAGTTCCTATTTACACTACTACAAGTAGGCGTGCAAAATATTAGAGAAAATTTTGCAACAGACTCAAAATCGGTTGTTAGGTCTGTATTGTTCAGTATATGAGCGTAATTATGACAAGTTCTTCGCAAGGATAAGTATGATAGATTCGTGTTAAGTAAAAAAGTAGTCACATTTTAAAATATAATCAAAGAGAAGAAATTGAGACATTGTAGTCGCTTTAAGTGCAATATAGATGGCACTTAAAATAATAGTACACATATTTGATCGACAACCCCTATATGGTCAAATAAAATTCAGAGTTCATTTGATTAAGTACGAAGTAGGCGAAAATGGCAATCATAATATTTAGGTACATGTAATATACTCAATTGTAATTTAGGTAATTTTCTAAATAATCAAGTAACGTGAGAAACTATTTACAAGTAGTAAATTAACAAAAGTTGCACGATACTGTAGCTACAAAATAGTATTAGTAGTAGTATCGCAACAGATGTTATATAAAATTGTTAAGCAAATCTAAAAAGTGTTAGGAAAATATGTTTGTACGAATTCGAACGAATAATAACTTAAGTTTATGTATATTTGTATGATATGTCAATTATGTAGTATTGAACTAGTGTATACTCGTAGTGCAAGCAATCTTAAAGTTATATGAAGCGCTGTGGGTGGTATGGGTACTATGGGTAGTATGAACTGATTAAGGGTTTCTCGTTTTTAAGGTGCTAAGAGTTGGTAGCTTACTGTAAAGCTCATCCCACACGCCGTCATTTGATAAAAAGTTTGGTCATATTTTCTAACAGGTATAACACTGTTGGCTAACAGATGACATCCCTGTTTAACCGGTGACATCCCTGTCTAACAGGTGACATCCCTGTCTAACAAGTGACATCCCTGCTTAACAAGTGACATCCCTGTTTAACAGGTGACATCCCTGTTTAACAGGTGACATCCCTGTTTAACAGGTGACATCCCTGTTTAACAGGTGACATGCCTGTCTAACAGATAACATCTCTGTCTAGCAGATGACATCTCTGTCTAACAGATAACATCTCTGTCTAACAGATAACATCTCTGTCTAGCAGATAACATCTCTGTCTAACAGATGACATCTCTGTCTAACAGATAACATCTCTGTCTAACAGATGACATCTCTGTCTAACAGGTGACATCCCTGTCTAACAGGTGACATCCCTGTCTAACAGATAACATCTCGGTCTAGCAGATAACATCTCTGTCTAACAGGTAACATCCCTGTCTAACAGATGAAATCTCTGTCTAACAGATGAAATCTCTGTCTAACAGATAATACCTCTGTCTAACAGATAACACCTCTGTCTAACAGGTGACACTCCTGTCTAACAGATAATACCTCTGTCTAACAGATAACACCTCTGTCTAACAGGTGACACTCCTGTCTAACAGCTGACATTCTTGTCTAACAGGTGACACTCTTGTCTAACAGGTGAAGTTCCTATCTAACAACTTGGCGAAAATTCTTTGGTGGAAGTTTCCTCTATCAAGAAAACAATCATTTTACAGTGTTGCAGTGGCATAGCCATTCATATATGTACATTCTTTTGGTTATCCAAATTTATGCAAATCGGTACAAATTGCTGCAATTCGTGCAGGTCATACATCTATAATTATGACTTATTATATACGAGTAATATCACTGGGTTTTTAAAGGTATTCTTAAAGTCGAGTTCAAAAAAGTTTCGATACCAACAACCTTAGTTACATGGACATCGTGTAAAAGCAGGTACATATACTATCAAAATTACGAAGTACATGCAGAATAAGATTTTGGGAATTGAAAAAAAAGTCATTGTTTTTACGTTTATATGAATGCAACCGCAGGCGACTGTCCATTCTCCTTCACCTCGTGCAGCTGATGCGTCTGTTGCAGCATCCGTTTCGCTCGCATTCCTTTTGAGCGCATCTGCATTTTCACTCGCTCCTACATTGCCAATTTTAGTAAACTGGACAGTATTTACAGGCACCACTTCATTGGGAGGATAGTACTAGCCCCCCCCCCGTAACCTACAGACTAGCAGACATGCGCCTAAGGATAGCATCATATTTACCTACAGACTTATTGACAGGTGCTTGATCGAGGATAGTATCATTAACCCTGGTCACCTAATTAAACACCTACTGACAGGTGCTTTATCGAAGATAGTATCATTAACCATGTCACCTATACGTACCTACTGAAAGGTGCTATCATTAACCCTTACCACACACAGGGACTTAACAATTAGTACATGCATATGTTATTATGTAGCCTGGATCAGCTTACCGTGTACTCTCTGTCCTTTTGTTTCATGATTCTCCGTCTCTTGCATGCCTGGGGTTTGAAATGCGAACGACAATATTAGGAAAGTCATCATACTACAACTACAGTAGTATTCATTCGATCTTTGTGTCTTCAGTGTAACTTACCACAGAAAAGATCATGATTACAAAGCCAACATTGTAAGCCACATAGCTGAACGCCATGCCAATGATGACGTAGGTCTCAAGGTTGTCCCAAACCATGCCGAAGTGCTCCAGAATGATCTTGTCAATAACTACTATGAGTCCGTGCCAGAGACAGATCAGCGTCAGGATAAACAAACTACTGATCACGTACTTGTCCTGGTCCGAAAAATATCGAAATTATTTATTTTGAGTAAAAATGATAAATTTACTGAAAAAACGCTTAACTTGCTACTTACCAAATAAGTTAAGTAGGATATCTTAGGCAGGCATTGATTGACGACAAATTTAAAGGCGACCAAAGTGAGCACGAGAGTGAACGTCAGCTGGAGCCGGTTCTGAGGCAGATCGCGCTTCACCGCGAATGTCACTAGCGACAGGGAGCAGATTAGGAACTGCAGTAGGCGATGAGAGAATTAATTGAATGCAATTGTGATGAAGTAAATTCATATTGAGAGAGTTAATTAAGTGCCTAAATAGCCCCCGAATTTATATATAGATTTTATTGAGACACTTCTCGACTTTAAAAAGCCATTGTTCCGCTTATAAAATAAATATAAGCACACTCTAGCCTCACGGACGAATATATTTTCGAGCAACAGTTACTAATAATATTTAAAATAATAATATAAACAGGACGGCTGAGCTGGTGCAGAGCTTCGGGAGACATCGTCCCGGACCACTAGCGCTGAGGCAATTCTTCCCTCCTGAGCACATTTACTGTACTCAGGCACTGCACTCATGCACACTCTCGCACAGGGTGTTACTTTTAATCGTCAGGCATGTGTACACTGGTCCTGCTGGCGTTAATCGCACCACAACGCCAGATTGGGGTGTGTGGTGTGAGAGTCAGAGTCATTTTCGAAGATAGGCCAAGGATAGCTAGACAGTGATTGATAACACCCAAACAATCAGCATCTTACCGTGACCAGAAAAATATTCCAAATAAAATAAGCCGGTCTCCGAGCCGCTCTGCACTTGACAGACAGGGCTGGCCGGATCGAGCCAGGGTCCGTGTACTCGCATGCCAGCTCTTTCTGCTCCGTCTCGATGTGCTTGTACAGGAACCACTCTTGCTCATCTGCTCATTTGCAAAATTATTGATTGAAATGTTAAAGTTGTGTTCGTGCCAAAGTGGTACAGTTTGACATGAACATGTCAGGGTGGTTGCATGTCGATTTTGGGTTTGCTTGTGCAACCAGGAGGGCCGGATCCTAACGTGCGTTATAAAAGCGCACGCAACGATCAGTACACAAGCAAGCTGAATCTTTGCAGGTAAACGCGTTTACATGTACCTGCATATGGAAATACTCTGGACCCGTTGCAGTAAGGTGGCCAGGTGTGACAGCCAACGGCCTTGCACAGTGCTGGCACTGTGTAGGGTCCTGTATTTCTACCGCAGCTCAGAGCTGCTACCCAATCGCAACAGGGTGAACTGGAGCTCAACTGAATTTTAATTGATAGCTAATATCGTTTCAAATACGACTCACCGATAAAAGATTGCTTATTGATTCTGTGCGGCTCATCTGGGTCGTTCACTAAACGAATTTCTGCCGACGACAGATTCGAAGCCACAGTGATAGTTAAGTCCTGAGAAACACGAATAGAGGTGGACTATAGTGTTGGAAATATTTAGAAAGTGGTTTTTGCTTCTTCTCATATCAAAAGTTTTTTGTGCTGTCCTTAGGTAACAACCGTGTCCTTGAAAAGGGCTGCTGTCGTAAGGGAGGGGTGCTGCATTTGGTAAGAGTTGCTGTCTTTGCGAAAGGACGCTGTCTTTGGGAGGGAGCGCTGTCTTTGAGCCTCTTCATATCGCCGGTTCGAAAAACGGAACCAGTTCCGAACGGGTTCGACGCTCTTCATATCGATGGTTCGAAAAACAGAATCAGTTCCGGAACATGGTTCAGGTTCTGGAATACGGTTCGAGAAATTTTCTCGAACCGTTGTCATGTTTACACTTTAACAGTAAAATATATTTGAAATCGTCAATTTTCTATTATTGTTGTATAATTATTCCGTTTCTTGTCATATCCAAGAGGAAACAAAGTCGAAGAACGACAAAATTAAATTGTAAAGACTGTCAAACATAAAATGGGTTCGAAGCTCCTCATTTCACACTGGTTCTGGTTCTATAACTCGAATTTATTCTGGTTCTAGAACCAATTGCCGTGAAGAGGCTCTTTGGGAGGGAGCGCTGTCTTTGCAAAAGGAACGCTGTCTTTGAGAAAGGGACGCTGTCTTTGGGAGGGAGCGCTGTCTTTGGGAGGAAGCGCTGTCTTTGAGAAAGGGACGCTGTCTTTGGGAGGGAGTGCTTTGTTTGGGAGGGAGCGCTGTCTTTGGGAGGGAGCGCTGTCTTTGGGAGGAAGCGCTGTCTTTGAGAAAGGGACGCTGTCTTTGGGAGGGAGTGCTTTGTTTGGGAGGGAGCGCTGTCTTTGGGAGGAAGCGCTGTCTTTGGGAAAGGGACGCTGTCTTTGAGAAAGGGACGCTGTCTTTGGGAAAGGGACGCTGTCTTTGAGAAAGGGACGCTGTCTTTGAGAAAGGGACTCTGTCTTTGGGAAAGGGACGCTGTCTTTGAGAAAGGGACGCTGTCTTTGAGAAAGGGTCTTTGGGAAAGGGACGCTGTCTTTGAGAAAGGGACTCTGTCTTTGGGAAAGGGACGCTGTCTTTGAGAAAGGGACGCTGTCTTTGAGAAAGGGACGCTGTCTTTGAGAAAGGGACGCTGTCTTTGGGAAAGGGACGCTGTCTTTGGGAAAGGGACGCTGTCTTTGGGAAAGGGACGCTGTCTTTGGGAAAGGGACGCTGTCTTTGGGAAAGGGACGCTGTCTTTGGGAAAGGGACGCTGTCTTTGAGAAAGGGACGCTGTCTTTGAGAAAGGGACGCTGTCTTTGAGAAAGGGACGCTGTCTTTGTAAAAGGGACGCTGTCTTTGAGAAAGGGACGCTGTCTTTGAGAAAGGGACTCTGTCTTTGGGAAAGGGACGCTGTCTTTGAGAAAGGGACGCTGTCTTTGAGAAAGGGACGCTGTCTTTGGGAAAGGGACGCTGTCTTTGAGAAAGGGACGCTGTCTTTGGGAAAGGGACGCTGTCTTTGAGAAAGGGACGCTGTCTTTGGGAAAGGGTCTTTGGGAAAGGGACGCTGTCTTTGAGAAAGGGACGCTGTCTTTGGGAAAGGGTCTTTGGGAAAGGGACGCTGTCTTTGGGAAAGGGACCCTGTCTTTGGGAAAGGGACGCTGTCTTTGAGAAAGGGACGCTGTCTTTGAGAAAGGGACGCTGTCTTTGAGAAAGGGACGCTGTCTTTGAGAAAGGGACGCTGTCTTTGGGAAAGGGACGCTGTCTTTGGGAGAGGGACGCTGTCTTTGAGAAAGGGACGCTGTCTTTGGGAAAGGGACGCTGTCTTTGGGAAAGGGACGCTGTCTTTGAGAAAGGGACGCTGTCTTTGGGAAAGGGACGCTGTCTTTGGGAGGGAGCGCTGTCTTTGGGAATGTCTTTGGGTGCTGCCCAAGAGACGAAGCGCCTGGTTATCTATTGCAAAGCCATTAGACACCTTATAAATCCCTATATCATATATTTTAGGACGGACCCATAGTCTAATTGCGCCAAAACTTCTCAGCCCGATTGCTGATGCATGACTTAATTACGAATCTGGGCAATCTAATATATGATCATATTTGCGACTAACTACTGGTGCACGTAAAGTCCCATCAAATAAATTGGCAAATCATCTAAAAACGTTCACATTTCCCGACTAAAAAAATCTCTTCCCAATGTCTCTCTATCTCCCTGTCTGGAGTTTCAGTTACCTGCTGACTGGGGTATTTTTTTAATGGAGCACAACTGTAACTGTGATTTATAATTAGCCAGATCCCAATCCGCTGGTGCGTTTCATGGAGGCCTGCTGTCGGATTTGTTAGTAATGATCTGAAATAGAAACTATATACCTGAGCGCTTTTTTATCGTGATTTGTCTCATGACTTCTTATCAAATCGCTCACATGACTCCTGACCCAATCATTCACCCGATTCCCGAGTCCTCACCAATAGTTCAACTGACTCCTGACCCAATCGCTCACCTGACTCTAGACCCAATAGCTCACCTGACTCCTGACCCAATAGCTCACCTGACTCCTGACCCAATAGTTCACCTGACTCCTGACCCAATAGCTCACCTGACTCCTGACCCAGTAGCTGACCTGACTCCTGACCCAATCGCTCACCTGACTCCTGACCCAATCGCTCACCTGACTCCTGACCCAATCATTCACCCGATTCCCGAGTCCTCACCAATAGTTCAATTGACTCCTGACCCAATCGCTCACCTGACTCCTGACTCAATCATTCACCCGATTCCCGAGTCCTCACCAATAGTTCAATTGACTCCTGACCCAATCGCTCACCTGACTCTAGACCCAATAGCTCACCTGACTCCTGACCCAATAGCTCACCTGACTCCAGACCCAATAGTTCACCTGACTCCTGACCCAATAGCTCACCTGACTCCTGACCCAGTAGCTGACCTGACTCCTGACCCAATCGCTCACCTGACTCCTGACCCAATCGCTCACCTGACTCCTGACCCAATCATTCACCCGATTCCCGAGTCCTCACCAATAGTTCAATTGACTCCTGACCCAATCGTTCACCTGACTCCTAACCCAATCATTCACTTGACTCCTGACCCAATCATTCACCTGACTCCTGACCCAATCTTTCACTTGACTCCTGACCCAATCATTGACCTGACTCCTGACCCAATCGCTCACCTGACTCCTGACTCCTGATCCAATCATTCACCTGACTCCTGACCCAATAGCTCACCTGACTCCTGACCCAGTAGCTGACCTGACTCCTGACCCAATCATTCACCTGACTCCTGACCCAATCATTCACCTGACTCCTTACCCAATAGCTCACCTGACTCCTGACCCAATCGCTCACCTGACTCCTGACCCAATCTTTCACTTGACTCCTGACCCAATCTTTCACTTGACTCCTGACCCAATAATTGACCTGACTCCTGACCCAATCGCTCACCTGACTCCTGACCCAGTAGCTGACCTGACTCCTGACCCAATGATTCACCTGACTCCTGACCCAATCATTCACCTGACTCCTTACCCAATAGCTCACCTGACTCCTGACCCAATAGCTCACCTGACTCCTGACCCAATAGCTCACCTGACTCCTGACCCAATAGCTCACCTGACTCCTGACCCAATCATTCACCTGCATCCTGACCCAATCGCTCACCTGACTCCTGACCCAATAGCTCACCTGACTCCTGACCCAATCTTTCACCTGACTCCTGACCCAATCTTTTACCTGCATCCTGACCCAATCATTCACCTGACTCCTGACCCAATCTTTCACCTGACTCCTGACCCAATCTTTCACCTGACTCCTGACCCAATAGCTCACCTGACTCCTGACCCAATAGCTCACCTGACTCCTGACCCAATCATTCACCTGACTCCTGACCCAATCATTCACCTGACTCCTGACCCAATCATTCACCTGACTCCTGACCCAATCATTCACCTGACTCCTGACCCAATCATTCACCTGACTCCTGACCCAATCGCTCACCTGACTCCTGACCCAATCATTCACCTGACTCCTGACCCAATCGCTCACCTGACTCCTGACCCAATAGCTCACCTGACTCCTGACCCAATCATTCACCTGACTCCTGACCCAATCGCTCACCTGACTCCTGACCCAATAGCTCGCCTGACTCCTGACCCAATCGCTCACCTAACTCCTGACCCAATCATTCACCTGACTCCTGACCCAATAGCTCACCTGACTCCTGACCCAATCATTCACCTGACTCCTGACCCAATCATTCACCTGACTCCTGACCCAATCATTCACCTGACTCCTGACCCAATAGCTCACCTGACTCCTGACCCAATCATTCACCTGACTCCTGACCCAATCGCTCACCTGACTCCTGACCCAATAGCTCGCCTGACTCCTGACCCAATCGCTCACCTAACTCCTGACCCAATCATTCACCTGACTCCTGACCCAATAGCTCACCTGACTCCTGACCCAATCATTCACCTGACTCCTGACCCAATCATTCACCTGACTCCTGACCCAATAGCTCACCTGACTCCTGACCCAATCATTCACCTGACTCCTGACCCAATCATTCACCTGACTCCTGACCCAATAGCTCACCTGACTCCTGACCCAATCATTCACCTGACTCCTGACCCAATAGCTCACCTGACTCCTGACCCAATCATTCACCTGACTCCTGACCCAATCATTCACCTGACTCCTGACCCAATAGCTCACCTGACTCCTGACCCAATCATTCACCTGACTCCTGACCCAATCATTCACCTGACTCCTGACCCAATCATTCACCTGACTCCTTACCAAAATCGCATCCTCACCTGGACATCAAACGGGAAATGGTTGAGCTCGAGATTTTCCAAGAATACACCGGACACTCTCCGCTTCTCGAATAAAAACGCGTGACCGACTTCGTTGAAGGAGATCATCTGGTAGACGTTCTCCTTGCTCTCACCAATGGTGTTCTCGATGTAGAGCTTCGGGGTCCAGCTATTAGCCCAGTCGTATTGCTGGAGTGGACGCAGAAAGTTCAGCTAAGTTTATCGTAGGACTTTTTTTATAAGTCCTAAGTCTTTAGTTTTTTTATAAACTTGTGGTATGGGAATTAGCGTGTAGGAAAACTTTTAGGATGGGAATTAGGGTGTGGGAAACTTGTAATATGGGATTTAGGGGGTAGGAAACTTGTGGGATGATAATTAGGGTATGGAAAACTTGTGGGATGGTATTGGGGTGTAGGAAAACTTGTAGGATTGGGAATTAAAGTGTGGGAAATTTGTGGTATGGGAATTAGAGTGTGCGAAACTTGTGATATGGGAATTAGGATGTGGGAAACATGAGAGGTAGGAACTTGAGAAATAGGATTTTCATAACTCACAAGCCTCCCCTCCTGAGCGTTCATATGGTCAAGCTCCGGTTCTCTCCATTTGGCTTTGATCAGCACGTCTGCAGCGAATTGCTCCTTGATGGTGTCAATTTCGCCGATTTTCATGAACACCACGCAGATGTACACTTGACGCTTCAGTGAGGGTTGGAAGAGGTTTTCGAATTATTTCGGGCGTGTAGAAACACACTGCATTGAGCTTGAAATCCAGTGTAACCTGTTTGATTGGACAGTGTAACCTGTTTGATTGGACAGTGTAACCCGTTTGATTGGACAGTTTAACCCGTTTGATTGGACAGTGTAACCAGTTTGATTGGACAGTGTAACCAGTTTGATTGGACAGTGTAACCAGTTTGATTGGACAGTGTAACCAGTTTGATTGGACAGTTTAACTCGTTTGATTGGACAGTTTAACCCGTTTGATTGGACAGTGTAACCCGTTTGATTGGACAGTGTAACCCGTTTGATTGGACAGTGTAACCCGTTTGATTGGACAGTGTAACCCGTTTGATAGGACAGTGTAACCTGTTTGATTGGACAGTGTAACCCGTTTGATTGGACAGTTTAACTCGTTTGATTGGACAGTTTAACCCGTTTGATTGGACAGTGTAACCCGTTTGATTGGACAGTGTAACCCGTTTGATTGGACAGTGTAACCTGTTTGATTGGACAGTGTAACCAGTTTGATTGGACAGTGTAACCAGTTTGATTGGACAGTGTAACCAGTTTGATTGGACAGTGTAACCCGTTTGATTGGACAGTTTAACCCGTTTGATTGGACAGTGTAACCCGTTTGATTGGACAGTGTAACCCGTTTGATTGGACAGTGTAACCTGTTTGATTGGACAGTGTAACCAGTTTGATTGGACAGTGTAACCAGTTTGATTGGACAGTGTAACCAGTTTGATTGGACAGTGTAACCCGTTTGATTGGACAGTTTAACCCGTTTGATTGGACAGTGTAACCCGTTTGATTGGACAGTGTAACCCGTTTGATTGGACAGTGTAACCTGTTTGATTGGACAGTGTAACCCGTTTGATTGGACAGTGTAACCCGTTTGATTGGACAGTGTAACCTGTTTGAGAGGTGAATCACCTAAGTATCCCTTGTTAGTCTGAGGTGCCATTTGTTGTACATAATTTGTTTGAGTTTGTATTTTTCAATTCACTTTTTTCGACTCAGATTTTTTGTTTTTTTATGATAGACAAAAGTTTAATTTTTAAGTAAATTGAAACATAAACTATCAAAATTGAATCTCATATATTTGCAAATAGATTTAATTAGCCAGTATAGATGTCACGATGTGATATGAAGTTTAAATTTAAAAAACTTAATCTTTTCTTTTTGTAGGTTCAACTTGTAAAGAAAAGATTAAGCCGGGAATGAATAAAAGCAAAAAAGTCCGTCAATCGGCCTTAGTCCTTAATTAGGCCTTCAAAAACTGCTAGAATTTGGGCGTGTTGACTTCTTTAACGTCTTTTTAACTTGTTTTTACGATGTCTGGGGTGTAGGACTGCGATTCGTCGATGGCATGCCACTTTTTAAATTAATTTTGTTTCTTATTTCTTAGAAATAAGACTTTGTTTCCTAGAAAATCTTAAATGGCTCGTTTTATCAGTAGGGATACAAGTACCAAGCCATTTCGGAGAAACCCAGGCACACGAAATCAAATAACTTTCTTTAGGGCTAACTTTTGTTGCGCAACCTTGTCAAACGAGAATCAATTCGCCAGCCTTCCGGGCCGTCGAGATATTCAATAGCACTGCCAGAAGGTCGGATTTTTCCCATAAGCGCCAGTGTATTCAGTGTACCCCTGTGCGCCAATCAGCACTGCGCCTTAGCACGTTGACCACATGGTCAACTTCCTTGGTTGACTTCCTTGGTCACTAGACTTCACCCAAGCGGAGCTTCTGGACCTTCAACAGGTGGCACAATGTGACTATGGACACGTGTTGCAAACTGATCAAGCCTCGACATTGGGGAAACCTCAACTGCTGGACATCCTTAGCCAGTCTCTCCAGCATTCAGTCCTCATCCAGACGCCATCGCCTCTCTCAACAAGCCGGAGCTGATGTAGACAATCTGTCTTTCGAGATGGTTTTGCTTCATTTAACTTTTGTAAACCTTTTAAGAGAATTTTAATTAGAATTCCTTTCGCATTCGTAAATTATAACAAATTTTACAAGGCAAGATAAACAAAAATCAATGCCGGAATAAAGAAACTGTTACCTTGATCAGCCTCTGCTCTTCATCGCTATCGTCACCTCCGTGATTGCCGTGCTGGAAGCAGGACGCGCGCCGCCTCGACATGTCGGCTTCGTCGCCGACTTCTGCGCTCGACAGCTGCGAAGAAGTCGCCGCTGCTGTCGCCGCCGCCGCCGCGTTCAGTCGCTGACGGTCGCGAAGAAATGATCGCATAGCGACTGAAATTTGTTTATTGTTTGTTTTTTTAACTGTTTCATATTCCTGCTGGATTGCGACTGCTTGGCGACTGAAAAATTCTGGAATTTCATGATCGATCTAACAGGGATTCTTATTATAGCATCTAACAGGTGTCTCAGTCTAATATCTAACAGGTGTCTCAGTCTAATATCTAACAGGTGTCTCAGTCTAATATCTAACAGGTGTCTCAGTCTAATATCTAACAGGTGTCTCACTCTCATATCTAACAGGTGTCTCACTCTCATATCTAACAGGTGTCTCAGTCTAATATCTAACAGGTGTCTCAGTCTAATATCTAACAGGCGTCTCTCATGTCTAAAAGGTGTCTCAACCTGATATCTAACAGGTGTCTCAACATGATATCTAACAGGTGTCTCAACATGATATCTAGCAGGTGTCTCAACCTGATATCTAACAGGTGTCTCAACCTGATATCTAACAGGTGTCTCGACCTGATATCTAACAGGTGTCTCAACATGATATCTAACATGTGTCTCAACCTGTTATCTAACAGGTGTCTCACTCTCCTGTCTAACAGGTGTCTTAGTCTAATATCTAACAGTTGTCTCAGTCTAATATCTAACAGTTGTGTCAGTCTAATATCTAACAGTTGTCTTAGTCTAATATCTAACAGGTGTCTCCATCTATTGTCTAAAGCAAACAGGTGCTTCAGATCTCTATGCAACGTTGCCCCTTGATACCTGTTGGATTTCGTTAGCACTGATGAGCCCAAAGTTCCCAAAGTTTTGCTCCCCATTGTTTGAGGTTTTCAAAAGCTTTGTTTAAAGTTGCAAAGTATCAAATTTTTTGACAACTTCCGTTCAGATCAGATTAAATAATTGATCAGTGAGATCGGGTTTCAAAACTGAAATTTAGGATTTATAAAGAAATTCATAACTGTATACTATGTAAGTTAATCTGCAAGGGAACAAAGAAAATTAAGTTCAGAGTCTCAATATTAAAGGTGTTAAATTTCATCAAGGATTCTAACCATCGCAAGAATGTAATTAGCTCGTAGTTTGGCAGCCAAACTGCCAACAAGTAAAGGTAACAGACGATCTGAAGGCGCCCCTTGGTGCTGACATCCCCTGGTGCTGACATCCCTTGGTGCTGACATCCCTTGGTGTTGACATCCCTTGGTGTTGACATCCCTTGGTGTTGACATCCCTTGGTGCTGACATCCCTTGGTGCTGACATCCCTTGGTGCTGACATCCCTTGGTGCTGACATCCCTTGGTGTTGACATCCCTTGGTGCTGACATCCCTTGGTGCTGACATCCCTTGGTGCTGACATCCCTTGGTGCTGACATCCCTTGGTGCTGACATCCCTTGGTGCTGACATCCCTTGGTGCTGACATCCCTTGGTGCTGACATCCCTTGGTGCTGACATCCCTTGGTGCTGACATCCCTTGGTGCTGACATCCCTTGGTGCTGACATCCCTTGGTGCTGACATCCCTTGGTGCTGACATCCCTTGGTGCTGACATCCCTTGGTGTTGACATCCCTTGGTGTTGACATCCCTTGGTGTTGACATCCCTTGGTGCTGACATCCCTTGGTGTTGACATCCCTTGGTGTTGACATCCCTTGGTGCTGACATCCCTTGGTGCTGACATCCCTTGGTGCTGACATCCCTTCGTGCTGACATCCCTTGGTGCTGACATCCCTTGGTGTTGACATCCCTTGGTGTTGACATCCCTTGGTGTTGACATCCCTTGGTGTTGACATCCCTTGGTGCTGACATCCCTTGGTGCTGACATCCCTTGGTGCTGACATCCCTTGGTGCTGACATCCCTTGGTGCTGACATCCCTTGGTGCTGACATCCCTTGGTGCTGACATCCCTTGGTGCTGACATCCCTTGGTGCTGACATCCCTTGGTGCTGACATCCCTTGGTGCTGACATCCCTTGGTGCTGACATCCCTT
>NIVC01000797.1:10000-237500 GCA_002269645.1 Macrostomum lignano | reverse complement strand
CTGATCTATCCCCACCTGCCAGTCAGATATATTGGGTTGAAAAAACACCCATATATATATGTACCTGCTTAGCTAAGCGATAGCTAAATAATATCGGTTTTAAGACATTTTTAATAGCGGCGAAAATGACCCCGGCTCTCTCTGATTTGATGAGGCAGCTACTCAACTCTCCGACCGAGCAGAAGGCTTCCTGCATCTCTCCTCCCGAGATTCTCCCAGATTGGGGCTGCGTTGTCGGGATGAATTCAACTTTTATTGACGAGCGAGAGGGAAGCTCGGGGGTAAAGTGAATATAGAGATCGATGCCAAACAAACTCAATTGTTTTTAAACTAGATACTTCGGAGTGTTGCTGTTTTTGACCTTTTAATTAGTTTAATTAGTCATATTTACTGCTTTGTCTGTATTCGTATGGTATTCGATTAAACTTGAAAATTTATTTTATTTTATAACACTAAAATTCATCACATACCTCTCTCCCTCTCACCCTCCTTCTCTCCCTCTCTCCCTCTCTCTCTCCCTCTCCCACTCCCTCTGACTCTCACCCTCCTCTCTCCCTCTACCCCTCCCTCTCTGCCTCTACCCCTCCCTCCCTGCCTCTACCCCTCCCTCCCTGCCTCTACCCCTCCCTCTCTGCCTCTACCCCTCCCTCTCAGCCTCTACCCTCCCTCCCTGCCTCTACCCCTCCCTCTCTGCCTCTACCCCTCCCTCCCTGCCTCTACCCTCCCTCTCTGCCTCTACCCCTCCCTCTCAGCCTCTACCCTCCCTCCCTGCCTCTACCCCTCCCTCTCTGCCTCTACCCCTCCCTCTCAGCCTCTACCCCTCCCTCCCTGCCTCTACCCCTCCCTCTCTGCCTCTACCCCTCCCTCCCTGCCTCTACCCCTCCCTCTCTGCCTCTACCCCTCCCTCTCAGCCTCTACCCCTCCCTCCCTGCCTCTACCCCTCCCTCTCTGCCTCTACCCCTCCCTCTCAGCCTCTACCCCTCCCTCTCAGCCTCTACCCCTCCCTCTCTGCCTCTACCCCTCCCTCTCTGCCTCTACCCCTCCCTCTCTGCCTCTACCCCTCCTCCCTCTCTGCCTCTACCCCTCCCTCTCTGCCTCTACCCCTCCTCCCTCTCTGCCTCTACCCCTCCCTCTCTGCCTCTACCCCACCCTCTCTGCCTCTACCCCTCCCTCTCTGCCTCCTCCCTCTACCTGTCCCTCTCCTCGTCTCTTCTCCCTCCCTCTCTCTCCCCTTTCTCTCCTCTCCCTCTTTTCCTACATGTAATCCTTAAATAATCCTCATATTATCATAAAACTAAGAGTAATGAAAATTTTTTAATTACTCAAAGGAATTTCAGGCGGCTTCAAGCTGTGTCAGTGGGTAGGTTGTGTTAAAACACTCGAGAAAAAGTCTATAAAGTGATGCGCCCGCTGATGAATAAGGACAGTTTGCGGAGGAAAACTCACACTCAGTGGGAATTCAGACTCAGTGGGAGGGCAAGGTGACAGTTTTCTACAGTTTACGTAGGCCTCAATTGCTTTTACCTATTCAAATGTCCTCTAAGCGCATCTATTCTCATTTCTTTTGCATAGGCCACACAAGACCCTCATTGTTATCACTCGCTTTTCTAAGTCTGCAATTAGAATGCAGAGATTGCTGAAATTTGTGTTGAGAATTTTTGAGTGAATGTTTCAGCTTGCGATGAAGCGACAGGCGAGAGTAAAGGAATTAGAGAGTAGAGAGTAGAGAGTAGAGAGTAGTGGGAGAGTAAAGTGTAAATGAAGGGTAGATAGTAGAGAGAGTAGAGACATTAGAGAATACAGAGTGGACAGAGTGAAGAGTAGAGAGGGTAGAGAGAGTAGTGATTATAGGTAGAAAGAGTAGAGAGAGTAGAGAGAGTAGAGAGAGTAGAGAATACAGAGTGGACAGAGTAAAGAGTAGAGAGGGTAGAGAGAGTAGTGATTATAGGTAGAAAGAGTAGAGAGAGTAGAGAGAGTAGAGAGAGTAGAGAGAGTAGAGAATACAGAGTGGACAGAGTAAAGAGTAGAGAGGGTAGAGAGAGTAGTGATTATAGGTAGAAAGAGTAGACAGAGTAGAGAGAGTAGAGAGTAGAGTGTCGAAAGAGTAGAAAGTAGAGAGTAGAGAGAGTAGAGAGTAGAGATTATAGGTAGAGAGAGTAGAGAGAGTAGAGGGAGTAGAGAGAGTAGAGAGAGTAGAGAGAGTAGAGAGAGTAGAGAGAGTAGAGAGAGTAGAGAGTAGAGAGTTCGTGAGAGAGTAGAGTAGATTTGAGAGTAGAGAGTAGAGAGAGGCTAGAGAATGTGAGAGAGTAGACGAAGAGTAGAAAGAGAGATAGAAGATGAGAGCAGTAATTGATGGAGATTGGAGACTGCAGAGTTCCTACCTGGACGAGAAGTGCAGAAATTAATAGACTGTACCCAGTTCCTGTTCAGTAGGCGGCTAGATTGAGCAGTTTGGGATGAAACAAAACAGAAAGCTGTGGCAGGGAGAGTAGAAGGATCTCAGTGCTAAATTTACCACAGAATGGGACTATGCTATGAGGAAGCTTAGGCTTAGCAACAGAGAGACTGAGTAGTGAGCAGTTTGAGTCCTGGGCATTGCCCCATAGTATTATATTGAAAAACACAGGCCTACTAATGTAGACTTGCTTAGATTGTTGAGACTCGCTAAGCTGCTGCATTGCACTGCATGTTTGACATTTGCGGGGGAATCAACGTGAATGTATGACGAAGTGGAACTGGGATGTGTTATGGCTCAGCTGAGAGCGTTACTGCTATCAGTAGTCTTCTTTATAGGGAAACTGGAGATGAGAAGTAGCGAGACAGCGGAGAGGGAGATTGGAGATGGAGAGTAGAAGAGCGGTAGAGGGAGAGGTGAGAGGGAGAGAAGAGAGGGAGAGGTGAGAGGGAGAGAAGAGAGGGAGAGGTGAGAGGGAGAGAAGAGAGGGAGAGGTGAGAGGGAGAGAAGAGAGGGAGATGTGAGAGGGAGAGAAGAGAGGGAGAGGTGAGAGGGAGAGAAGAGAGGGAGAGGTGAGAGGGAGAGAAGAGAGGGAGAGGTGAGAGGGAGAGAAGAGAGGGAGAGGTGAGAGGGAGAGAAGAGAGGGAGAGGTGAGAGGGAGAGAAGAGAGGGAGAGGTGAGAGGGAGAGAAGAGAGGGAGAGGTGAGAGGGAGAGAAGAGAGGGAGAGGTGAGAGGGAGAGAAGAGAGGGAGAGGTGAGAGGGAGAGAAGAGAGGGAGAGGCGAGAGGGAGAGGTGAGAGGGAGAGAAGAGAGGGAGAGGTGAGAGGGAGAGAAGAGAGGGAGAAGTGAGAGGGAGATAAAAGAGGGAGAGGTGAGAGGAGAGGTGAGAGGGAGAGAAGAGAGGGAGAGAAGAGAGGGAGAGGTGAGAGGGAGAGAAGAGAGGGAGAGGTGAGAGGGAGAGAAGAGAGGGAGAGGTGAGAGGGAGAGAAGAGAGGGAGAGGTGAGAGGGAGAGAAGAGAGGGAGAGGTGAGAGGGAGAGAAGAGAGGGAGAGGTGAGAGGGAGAGAAGAGAGGGAGAGGTGAGAGGGAGAGAAGAGAGGGAGAGGTGAGAGGGAGAGAAGAGAGGGAGAGGTGAGAGGGAGAGAAGAGAGGGAGAGGTGAGAGGGAGAGAAGAGAGGGAGAGGTGAGAGGGAGAGGTGAGAGGGAGAGAAGAGAGGGAGAGGTGAGAGTGAGAGAAGAGAGGGAGAAGTGAGAGGGAGATAAAAGAGGGAGAGGTGAGAGGGAGAGGTGAGAGGGAGAGAAGAGAGGGAGAAGTGAGAGGGAGATAAAAGAGGGAGAGGTGAGAGGGAGAGGTGAGAGGGAGAGAAGAGAGGGAGAGAAGAGAGGGAGAGAAGAGAGGGAGAGGGAGAGAAGAGAGGGGAGGTGAGAGGGAGAGAAGAGAGGGAGAGGTGAGAGAAAGAGAAGAGAGGGAGAGGTGAGAGAAAGAGAAGAGAGGGAGAGGTGAGAGGGAGAGAAGAGAGGGGAAGGTGAGAGGGAGAGGGAGAGATACGGCGGTGAAGCTGTCTAATTCAAACGCAATTTCTGAGTAATTTGAGATCAAATCTCAACGGTGCCCCGGTGTGAATACATAAATAAATAAAGAAATCCTTCAGCTAAAGGTATCAGGGGGGGGGGGCTAGGGCTTGAAGCGGGCGGGCAGTTGATTGTGTGTCTACATTCCGCTGACCTCAATATCAGACATCCAACAACGCATCGATAGATAGCGGAATTTTAGATTCACGATAGCGCCAAAGATACGCTCGTACGATGCAGGTGTTGTTAGAGAAGTTTCCCCCCCTCCGGAGAGTTTCAGAATCTCAATTATTCAGATGAACCAGTCCAGGCCGCCTTGCGGTTGAGCAGGCGCTAGTGGCATGTAACTGCATAAAATAGTGTAGTCTTAGTTTCTGTGGCGGTTTAAGAACATTATTACATTAGACTTTCCAGATAAACTGTGCAGAGGGAAGAGGGAGGGAATGGAGGACAGAGAAGTGTGTAGATACCTAGATACTAGAGACCGAGACTAGACTATTTAAACAATAATCTAGCGTCTAGAGAGTAATCTAGAAACTTGAGACAATATTCTAGAGACTTAGAGACAAATATATATAATCTAGAGACACTGATCTAGAGACTAGAGACAATAATCTAGGGACTAGAGGCAACAATCAAAAGACAAGAGCCAACCATCTAGAGACTAGAGACAACCATCTAGAGACTAGCGCCAACCATCTAGAGACTAGAGACCACAATCTAGAGACTAGAGCCAACCATCTGGAGACTAGAGACAACAATCTAGAGACTAAAGACCACAATCTAGAGACTAGAGCCAACAATCTGGAGACTAGAGACAACAATCTAGAGACTAGAGGCATCAATCTAGAGACTATAGAGGCATCAATCTAGAGACTAGAGGCATCAATCTAGAGACTAGAGGCATTAATATAGAGACTAGAGACAAAAATCTGGAGACTAGAGACAACAATCTAGAGACTAGAGACAACAATCTAGAGACTAGAGGCATCAATCTAGAGACTATAGAGGCATCAATCTAGAGACTAGAGGCATCAATCTAGAGACTAGAGGCATTAATATAGAGACTAGAGACAACAATCTGGAGACTAGAGACAACAATCTAGAGACTAGAGACAACAATCTAGAGACTAGAGGCATCAATCTAGAGACTATAGAGGCATCAATCTAGAGACTAGAGACAACAATCTAGAGACTAGAGACAACAATCTAGAGACTAGAGGCATCAATCTAGAGACTAGAGGCATTAATATAGAGACTAGAGACAACAATCTAGAGACTAGAGACAACAATCTAGAGACTAGAGGCATCAATCTAGAGACTATAGAGGCATCAATCTAGAGACTAGAGGCATCAATCTAGAGACTAGAGGCATTAATATAGAGACTAGAGACAACAATCTAGAGACTAGAGACAACAATCTAGAGACTAGAGGCATCAATCTAGAGACTATAGAGGCATCAATCTAGAGACTAGAGGCATTAATATAGAGACTAGAGACAACAATCTAGAGACTAGAGGCATCAATCTAGAGACTATAGAGGCATCAATCTAGAGACTAGAGGCATTAATATAGAGACTAGAGACAACAATCTAGAGACTAGAGGCATCAATCTAGAGACTATAGAGGCATCAATCTAGAGACTAGAGGCATTAATATAGAGACTAGAGACAACAATCTAGATACTAGAGGCATCAATCTAGAGACTAGAGACAACAATCTAGAGACTAGAGGCATCAATCTAGAGACTAGAGGCATCAATCTAGAGACTAGAGCATTAATATAGAGACTAGAGACAACAATCTAGAGACTAGGAGATGAGGCAGCAGTGTCGGTCAAACGATGATGCAGCAGAGGATGCAATAAAAAAATCCGGATACACAGCAGAGTAAACGACAGGAGGCCCAGCTGACTGAACTGACAGACAATGCGTTCCCATAGTCCAGCTTTTTTCTGCCGCAAATCGAACACGCCAAAAAGAGAAGAGAATCGAGAAATACTGCAGGCGCTGCATACAGATGGGAGCGGACGCGTATGAAGTGAAAAAACCAGTTAATTTAATCAAAATATGCGCCCTCCCAATCCAACAGTCCTGAGCGGAGACTGGCATTCAATGATGATGGGGCTGCATGCTGCTTAGTTGAAACTTGATTTGTCCCTCTGCCTTTAGATGACTTTGTTAAACTTTGAGTACGAACTGCAGATGAGTGAGTTTTAGATAGTTTTGAATTAGATGACTAGATGCTTACCTAGCTAGATTAGATGACAAGATGACTAGATACCTAAGAGACAGCTAGATTAGATGACAAGATGACTAGATACCTGAGAGACACCTAGATTAGATGACAAGATGACTAGATACCTAAGAGACAGCTAGATTAGATGACAAAATGACTAGATACCTGAGAGACACCTAGATTAGATGACAAGATGACTAGATACCTGAGAGACACCTAGATTAGATGACAAGATGACTAGATACCTGAGAGACACCTAGATTAGATGACAAGATGACTCGATACCTAAGAGACACCTAGATTAGATGACAAAATGACTAGATACCTGAGAGACACCTAGATTAGATGACAAGATGACTAGATACCTAAGAGACAGCTAGATTAGATGACAAGATTACTAGATACCTGAGAGACAGCTAGATTAGATGACAAGATGACTAGATACCTAAGAGACACCTAGATTAGATGACAAAATGACTAGATACCTAAGAGACACCTAGATTAGATGACAAGATGACTAGATACCTAAGAGACACCTAGATTAGATAACAAAATGACTAGATACCTAAGAGACACCTAGATTAGATGACAAAATGACTAGATACCTAAGAGACACCTAGATTAGATGACAAGATGACTAGATACCTAAGAGACACCTAGATTAGATGACAAAATGACTAGATACCTAAGAGACACCTAGATTAGATGAAAAAATGACTAGATACCTAAGAGACACCTAGATTAGATGACAAAATGACTAGATACCTAAGAGACACCTAGATTAGATGACAAAATGACTAGATACCTAAGAGACACCTAGATTAGATGACAAGATGACTCGATAGCTACAGCTACAATCGCTAAAGTGCAACACACGTCAAGCAGTAACCACACCGAAGCAACGCCAAGCTTACCCCAAATGGAGTAGAATAGATTCGCAAAGCTAAGCAGATTTAAATTGTTGAACAATCTGCTGGTGCATTTGATCAGCAGTAGGAAACCAGTCAGATGCTATAATGTAGCTAGTGGAGTGCAGCTGAGGGCTACGGGGATTCCAGTCTCAAGTGAGTCCGCTGCAACAGAATATCAACACAAATGGGGTGGGAGAATGGGGACAGGGCTCTGGGCAAACTGATTGCTCAAACTCCAACCAATGAAATGCGTTGAAATTCATCAAAGACAGTTAGCGCAGCTGTACAGTCATTATGCGTCAGCCTCATAAAGTCATTAAATATTTAAACTAGTATAATTGATAAATAGATTGATAGTCATAAATTCCTACTGGATAATTTTATCGCTTTATTATTTTGATTTGCATTGACCTCTGCAGGGGGTGGTTGTTTTACAGCATGATGCATGAGGTGAGATAGACGGGTTGTATAGAGCTTCATCATTAGCTACCTGCATAAGGCCGTTTGAAGCAGGAGCTGCGCGGGTACCTGTGGTCCCGTTGTTAGCTAAATAGCCTTAATCACGCTCCAGGGTATTCTAGGGCTTACAATGGCCAGCTAATTAGCTGCATGAAGTGGGGATGCCTTGGGGCGCCATTTTGGGGCTCTGTCCTTGGGGTCGCACCATAGAGGCGCCATCTTGGTAGCGCCATCTTGGTAGCGCCATCTTGGGAGCGCCATCTTGGGAGCGCCATCTTGGTAGCGCCATCTTGGTAGCGCCATCTTGGGAGCGTCATCTTGGGAGCGTCATCTTGGTAGCGCCATCTTGGTAGCGCCATCTTGGTAGCGCCATCTTGGTAGCGCCATCTTGGTAGCGCCATCTTGGTAGCGCCATCTTGGGAGCGCCATCTTTTGGGAGCGCCATCTTGGGAGCGCCATATTTTGAGAGCGCCATCTTGGCAGCGCCATCTTGGTAGCGCCATCTTGGGAGCGCCATCTTGGGAGCGCCATCTTGGGATAAAAATATGATATACCTCATAAATTTTAGAAGGCAGGAATTTAGACTGAGATCTAATATTGTTTACCAATTTATAATTACCTTTGTACATTAAAATTGCCAGTTATTACATGTAATTAATGGGCGTGGCAACCCTTGCATGCTCATGGTATCGGCATGCTAAATGGCAAAAGCATTTTGAATAAAGCCTTTTTTACAACACAAATGGCCTACACAGATTGGGGCAGGGGGAGGGGGCCACGATCGTCAAAAAACTGAAGATGAAAGAGCTGCAACCAAGCTGACAAAAATGACAGGAGCGCAACTTTTATCACCTCTTAGACCTGGCATCCACAGGCCTACATGTAGCTGAGACAGGAGTGGCGCGCCAACGAAGAGACAGGGCGCCAACCCAAGACAGACAGGGGCGCCAACCCAAGACAGACAGGGGCGCCAACCCAAGACAGACAGGGGCGCCAACCCGAGACAGGGGTGCCAACCCAAGAGACAGGGGCGCCAACCCAAGAGACAGGGGCGCCAACCCAAGAGACAGGGGCGCCAACCCGAGAGACAGGGGCGCCAACCAAGAGACAGGGGCGCCAACCCAAGAGACAGGGGCGCCAACCCAAGAGACAGGGGCGCCAACCCAAGAGACAGGGGCGCCAACCCAAGAGACAGGGGCGCCAACCCAAGAAACAGGGGGCGCCAACCCAAGAGACAGGGGCGCCAACCCAAGAGACAGGGGCGCCAACCCAAGAGACAGGGGCGCCAACCCAAGAGACAGGGGCGCCAACCAAGAGACAGGGGCGCCAACCCAAGAGACAGGGGCGCCAACCCAAGAGACAGGGGCGCCAACCCAAGAGACAGGGGCGCCAACCAAGAGACAGGGGCGCCAACCAAGAGACAGGGGCGCCAACCCAAGAGACAGGGGCGCCAACCCAAGAGACAGGGGCGCCAACCCAAGAGACAGGGGCGCCAACCCAAGAGACAGGGGCGCCAACCAAGAGACAGGGGCGCCAACCCAAGAGACAGGGGCGCCAACCCAAGAGACAGGGGCGCCAACCCAAGAGACAGGGGCGCCAACCCAAGAGACAGGGGCGCCAACCAAGAGACAGGGCGCCAACCCAAGACAGACAGGGGCGCCAACCCAAGAGACAGGGGCGCCAACCAAGAGACAGGGCGCCAACCAAGAGACAGGGGCGCCAACCCAAGAGACAGGGGCGCCAACCAAGAGACAGGGGCGCCAACCCAAGACAGACAGGGGCGCCAACCCAAGAGACAGGGGCGCCAACCAAGAGACAGGGCGCCAACCAAGAGACAGGGGCGCCAACCCAAGAGACAGGGGCGCCAACCAAGAGACAGGGGCGCCAACCCAAGAGACAGGGGCGCCAACCCAAGAGACAGGGGCGCCAACCCAAGAGACAGGGGCGCCAACCCAAGAGACAGGGGCGCCAACCAAGAGACAGGGGCGCCAACCCAAGAGACAGGGGCGCCAACCCAAGAGACAGGGGCGCCAACCAAGAGACAGGGGCGCCAACCCAAGAGACAGGGGCGCCAACCAAGAGACAGGGGCGCCAACCCAAGAGACAGGGGCGCCAACCCAAGAGACAGGGGCGCCAACCAAGAGACAGGGGCGCCAACCCAAGAGACAGGGGCGCCAACCCAAGAGACAGGGGCGCCAACCAAGAGACAGGGGCGCCAACCCAAGAGACAGGGGCGCCAACCCAAGAGACAGGGGCGCCAACCAAGAGACAGGGGCGCCAACCCAAGAGACAGGGGCGCCAACCCAAGACAGACAGGGGCGCCAACGAAGAGACAGGGGCGCCAACGAAGAGACAGGGGCGCCAACCCGAGACAGGGGTGCCAATATAGATACCGAATATTGGCGCCCCAAGGGTTGCGGCCCCCCCAAATGAAAACTCCTGCGTAGGTCAACTGCACGTCAGTGCCAGGAGTCAGTCAATATTACGATCTTTTGCGACGCAAATTTACGAAAAAATTCAAACAAAAGCTATGAGTTGATGACCCATTAGACAGCAAATATATTTGTTCCTCTAGCCGAAGTACCTTTCAGGAAAACTTGCATCATTCAATAGAGCTGGGTGTTTAGATGGGAGAGCGCCAAAAAATAAAACAACAAATATTTAGCCTCGTAATTCTACTTGTAGACATGCATTTAAACAAATTGAATAGGTTGGATAGTTTTGATAACGGCTAAGAAAATAAGGGTGCAAATCGTATGTATTGATCAATTTCAATAGTTTAAGTACGTAATAGATCGATCAGGCAAATCTATACAGAAGTGTGTACCATTGAAGCGCGTCCGCAACTCGGCCAAGTATAACTGGCTGTTGAATTTTAACAAAAAATACAACACAGAAAAGTATCAGACAGTTTCAAGTGAATCAGACTGAAAAGTAAAACAACGCGTCACACACTTCTAACACATCGTGATCTAAGTAGAGTAGTGCAGAAACCACTAGAATAAAAGATTTTTGGTTTAATATTTTTATTATTTTTGGATTCGGATCAGATAAGCAAAAAAGCAAAAGCGACAGAAATGATTGAAGCGAATAGATTTTATTACAATTGGCGTGAATTTTTAATGAGAAAATAAGTGAGAGCAGGTTCTCTATCCCACCATACCAAACCATGCAATAGCCATATTGAATCTTGTAGAGACATTCTCGGGATCTTTCAAAACGCTGCGTTTATTTTCAATTCTGTTCGACGTGATGGCGTGAATGATGCACAAATTTGTATGGGAACGACCTAAGCCTAGCGATTAAGGAACGGTAAAAACTAAATTCTATTTACAAACTTTCGGGCGCCATCTCGTCCACGGTTGAGAGCACATTTGATTTGTTATAATAAATTAAAGGAAAAGAAAGCAAAATTAACGAATTCTTCTCTTTTTCGATAGCATTGTTTTTCATAAATTTCGTGGCACTTTAGTTAACTAGTTAATTAACAAATGATATTTGTTTTAATTGTATAGTTTTAATATTGAAGCAGATAAATGAGAGCACAATTGAGATTAAACTTTTAATTAGTTCAATTAATTACTCGTAGCTTTTATTAATCCTGGTATGATTTCCTTTTCGAAATGAACTAAAAGTTAAAGTTTTAATAAGTTGTGTGAATAAATACATTTAAATTAAAGTTTGAACTTAATCTAGAATTGTTTTTTTAATTTCAGCCATGAAATTTTAGTTCCACAAAACAAAATGTTTTGTAGTTAAATCAAACAAAAATTTTAGCAATATGAATATTAACAATGACATTGTGGATTCCTAGGTAAATTATGGAATTAAGAATACGATTATAACAAAACTTGTTGCGATATTTTACGTGACACGAGGTAAAATTTATTACACCTGTGGGTACAGTTTTACCTCAATCAGAGGGATTAGAGAACTGCGCCCAAGGCTGTGAGGTAGCATTCTGTTGTCAACTTGCTGTTGCTTCTTAGTAATTTTTTACTTATTAAAGAAAACTAACTAAAACCGAGTGATAAAGTTAAAGCAAATACTAACCAAATAAAACATTTAACTACTGGGTGCCAGGCTGCACCACTGAGACTGAAGTTCGTGAACTTGAAAACGCACGATGAGAAGTGGTTGTAATGAAAATTTCTGCTAATTATAACAAATTCGATAATGACAAAACGAAATAAAGTTTGTTGAATTTTTTATTTTATTGAAAACCTTGACTATCCAAAGTTGCTAAAGTTCTGTAATTTGAATTCCACTAATTTTAATTGGTAGATTGACTTTGAAGCTTACCTGAGTTGACTGACTTTATGGCTGCAAAACTGGCTTCCTACCGCGGAGGTGGTTGAGGGAAGAATGGAGGCGGTAGAAGGGGAAGAATGGAGGCGGTAGAAGGGGAAGAATGGAGGCGGTAGAAGGGGAAGAATGGAGGTGGTAAAAGGGGAAGAATGGAGGCGGTAGAAGGGGAAGAATGGAGGCGGTAGAAGGGGAAGAATGGAGGCGGTTGAAGGGGAAGAATGAAGGTGGTTGAGGGAAGAATGGAGGCGGTAGAAGGGAAGAATGGAGGCGGTAGAAGGGGAAGAATGAAGGTGGTAGAAGGGGAATAATGAAGGTGGTTGAGGGAAGAATGGAGGTGGTAGAAGGGGAAGAATGGAGGCGGTAGAAGGGAAGAATGGAGGCGGTAGAAGGGGAAGAATGGAGGCGGTAGAAGGGAAGAATGGAGGCGGTAGAAGGGGAAGAATGGAGGCGGTAGAAGGGGAAGAATGGAGGGGGTAGAAGGGGAAGAATGGAGGTGGTAGAAGGGAAGAATGGAGGCGGTAGAAGGGGAAGAATGGAGGCGGTAGAAGGGGAAGAATGGAGCCGGTCATCTCTTGTCGCAGCACTGACAGCAATCAATCAATCACAATGGGCACCGCCTTGTCAACCATAAGTGACCCCAAGGGCAGCCGGGCTCCCACGCAGTCGCCGCAGACCTGAGTAGCGCCAGCGCCGTCATTCTCCTTCTGCTCAGCGGAGGGATCAACAAAGCTGAACTCGAGCAGGTAGCGTTCGAAGCTGCGATGGCAGGGTGGACTTGGCTGGCTGTCAATCGTCATGCTGCTGCTGTGGCTGACAATTCTGCCGCCAATTCTGCACAGCTCGGCGAGGTAGTTCAACTTGTCCTGATTGTCCTGCAGCTCCAGACGCATCGTTCGACACCTGTCCATCTGGGAGCGCTCGGTTGGCGTACTCGCCAACTTTGAGTCCTCTCTCTGGCAGGTGCAGTCGAGTTCCAGACGGCGGATGACGGCTTCGGGGCCGCTGATTCTGGCCACAGTTTTTGTCTTGGCGTAGTGCGGATGGTAGAACTGCTCCAGGCAGCTGGGCGCCGACTCCATCAGCCAGAGCTCCACGAATCGCTTTGCTGTCGAGTGCTGCTCGACGGAGCGGTGGCTGGTGAGCAGCTCCTGAGGAATTGGCCAGGTCACAGTTGGTGTCAGGTAATTTTGAGATTCTAATAAAAACTAATACGAATGACGGGGTCAGATGAAGCTCACAAACAGCATCAGATGAAGCTCATAAATAGCATCAGATGAAACTCATAAACAGCATCAGATCAAGCTCATAAACAGCATCAGATGAAGCTCATAAAAAGCATCAGATGAAGCTCATAAACAGCATCAGATGAAGCTCATAAACAGCATCAGATCAAGCTCATAAACATCATCAGATGAAGCTCACAAACAGCATCAGATCAAGCTCATAAACAGCATCAGATGAAGCTCATATATAGCATCAGATCAAGCTCATAAACAGCATCAGATCAAGCTCAAAAACAGCATCAGATGAAGCTCATATATAGCATCAGATCAAGCTCATAAACAGCATCAGATCAAGCTCATAAACAGCATCAGATCAAGCTCATAAACAGCATCAGATGAAGCTCATAAACAGCATCAGATGAAGCTCATAAACAGCATCAGATCAAGCTCATAAACAGCATCAGATCAAGCTCATAAACAGCATCAGATGAAGCTCATATATAGCATCAGATCAAGCTCATAAACAGCATCAGATAAAGCTCATAAACAGCATCAGATGAAACTCATAAACAGCATCAGATGAAACTCATAAACAGCATCAGATCAAGCTCATAAACATCATCAGATCAAGCTTATAAACAGCATCAGATGAAGCTCATAAAAAGCATCAGATGAAGCTCATAAACAGCATCAGATCAAGCTCATAAACAGCATCAGATCAAGCTCATAAACATCATCAGATGAAGCTCACAAACAGCATCAGATGAAGCTCATAAATAGCATCAGATTAAACTCATAAATAGCATCAGATGAAACTCATAAACAGCATCAGATCAAGCTCATAAACAGCATCAGATCAAGCTCATAAACAGCATCAGATGAAGCTCATAAAAAGCATCAGATCAAGCTCATAAACAGCATCAGATCAAGCTCATAAACATCATCAGATGAAGCTCACAAACAGCATCAGATGAAGCTCATAAATAGCATCAGATGAAACTCATAAACAGCATCAGATCAAGCTCATAAACAGCATCAGATCAAGCTCATAAACAGCATCAGATGAAGCTCATAAACAGCATCAGATCAAGCTCATAAACAGCATCAGATCAAGCTCATAAACAGCATCAGATCAAGCTCATAAACATCATCAGATGAAGCTCACAAACAGCATCAGATGAAGCTCATAAATAGCATCAGATTAAACTCATAAATAGCATCAGATGAAACTCATAAACAGCATCAGATCAAGCTCATATATAGCATCAGATCAAGCTCATAAACAGCATCAGATCAAGCTCATAAACAGCATCAGATGAAGCTCATAAACAGCATCAGATGAAGCTCATAAACAGCATCAGATCAAGCTCATAAACAGCATCAGATGAAGCTCATAAACAGCATCAGATCAAGCTCATAAACAGCATCAGATGAAGCTCATATATAGCATCAGATCAAGCTCATAAACAGCATCAGATCAAGCTCATAAACAGCATCAGATGAAACTCATAAACAGCATCAGATCAAGCTCATAAACATCATCAGATCAAGCTTATAAACAGCATCAGATGAAGCTCATAAACAGCATCAGATGAAGCTCATAAACAGCATCAGATGAAGCTCATAAACAGCATCAGATGAAGCTCATAAACAGCACCAGATGAAGCTCATAAACAGCATCAGATGAAACTCATAAACAGCATCAGATGAAGCTCATAAACAGCATCAGATGAAGCTCATAAACAGCATCAGATGAAGCTCATAAACAGCATCAGATGAAGCTCATATACAATGATTAATTTCAGTCATGAATGAGCAGTTAAAAACATGTTTTCATCAAACTGCATGACCTCTTCTCACCTTGTCGCAAAATGCTTTTTTGGTTTAATAATAAACAAATTTAAACTACTAGTATAGCAAAAATATAATCAATAGGAACAATAAATGTTTTCTAGTTGACCGGCTATCTCCTTGAGTTCTGTTCGAGTCGCTCACCGACCCATCTACTCAGATGGAGTGCAGAGCGAGTTGCCAAGCGGCCCCTCTCCCCTTTGTCAATCTCAGATCGTATCCAGATTTGGTAGAAAAGTGCGGGTTAACTGCTTTTTAAACAGCTTGGCAACTTGCCAGAAACAGGGGGAGGGCTTGCAGCGCTGAAGCCGAGTCTTGGCAGGGTGGGATGGACTTAGGGCTGAGGAGGGGCTGGGAAGGCAAAGGAGGCGGTGAGAGGGGAGAAGGGGGCGGGAAATTCAGCCCGGGTTGGTTGGCTAGCGGGATCGGGGAAGGGAGGCGAAGCTTGAAAATAATTCTTCCCATTTTCCCCCAAAGTCCAAAACTCTCCCCGATCCTCACTTCTCTATCCCTTCTCGACCCCCCCCCCAGCTCTGGGTGGTCTTCGTTTGACCGCAACTTACCGCCCCAGTCCGCCCCAAACGGTCTGGGGTCTGTCTGTGCATGTACACATGCCGGGAGAGTAGAGTACCACTCAGGTTTTGATTGACAGTCCATGCTATGAAACCTCTCGCATATTAGACAATTTATCGTTTCACAATATCCGCTGAAATCTCACCTGCAAATGGCGCAGGCCGAAGTATTCAGCTTCAGCAAGCAGTCTGGCCCGGTCGGCAAAGTTCTCCGGAACCTGGGGGTGGATATGGAGACAGGTAGATATGGAGACAGGTAGATATGGAGACAGGTAGATATGGAGACAGGTAGATATGGAGACAGGTAGATATGGAGACAGGTAGATATGGAGACAGGTAGATATGGAGACAGGTAGATATGGAGACAGGTAGATATGGAGACAGGTAGATATGGAGACAGGTAGATATGGAGACAGGTAGATATGGAGACAGACACACAGATACACAGACAAACAGACAGACAGACAGACACACACACACACACACACACACACACACACAGACAGACACACACACACAGACAGACAGACAGACAGACAAACACACACACACACAGACAGACAGACACACAAACACAGATAGACAGACACACAGACAGGCAGACAGACACACAGACAGACGCACACACAGACAGACAGACAGACAGACAGACAGACACACACACAGACAGACACACAGACAGACACACACAGACACACAGACAGACACACACAGACAGACAGACAGACAGACACACAGACACACAGACAGGCAGACAGACAGACCTGCAGCCGCATGGATCTCAGGTAGTTGATCACGTGACAGAACACATCGCCATCTCTGTCGATGAAGACGCGGTCGTCGCTGTCGCGCACGCCGGGCAGAAAGCGGCCGCCGAACATGGCAGCCAGCATGGAGTCGGGGTCGCGGCAAAGGGTACCCCGGGTTGTGCTGAAGTGACGACCGCCGACATTCAAGTTCACGATGTCGTTGTGGTCGCAGGCGGGTCCTCCGGCGGGTGATGGTTGAGGCTTAGGGAGGGTGGAAGAGGTGGGAGTAGGAAATCGGTTGATGTGGCAACAACCTTGATATAGAAGCGGCTTTGAGTTCATAAATTCATGTAGGATGATTCAGGAGGGAGAGGTGAGGGCGGGAGGGAGGTAGGGAGAGACGGGGAGGGAGAGATGAGAGAGGTAGGGGTGTGAGGGACGGAGAGATAAGGGACGGAGAGATGAGGGATGGAGAGATGAGGGAGGGAGAGACGAGGGAGGGAGAGATGAGGGACGGAGAGATGATAGAGGGAGAGATGAGGGAGGGAGAGATGAGAGAGGGAGAGATAAGGGAGATAGAGATGAGGGATGGAGAGATGAGGGAGGGAGAGATGAGGGACGGAGAAATGATAGAGGGAGAGATGAGGGATGGAGAGATGAGGGAGGGAGAGACGAGGGAGGGAGAGATGAGGGACGGAGAGATGATAGAGGGAGAGATGAGGGAGGGAGAGATGAGAGAGGGAGAGATAAGGGAGATAGAGATGAGGGATGGAGAGATGAGGGAGGGAGAGATGAGGGACGGAGAGATGATAGAGGGAGAGATGAGGGAGGGAGAGATGAGGGAGGGAGAGATAAGGGAGGGAGAGATGAGGGAGGGAGAGATAAGGGAGAGATGAGGGAGGGAGAGATAAGGGAGGGAGAGTCAGAGATGAGGGAGGGAGAGATAAGGGAGGGAGAGATGAGGGAGGGAGAAATGAGGGAGGGAGAGATGATGGAGGGAGAGAGGATAAAGGAACGGAGAGTTTATAAAGGGAGAAACGAAAGGAAGGGGATAATTTAATGACTGCACTGAAAGAATGGAAGTTCAGAGTTTAAGCAGCGGTGGCAATAAAACAATGTCAAGTAGATCTCGGTCTATAAAAAGCTCCAATATTTTAACGAGATGGCTCTCAAACAAAAGAGCATTAGGAACTTTGCTACAAATGTTGAATTCTAGCTCGCATATGTAAATTTTCAAGAGCCATAAGTTTCAAGACTTTTGATTTATGACTTTAATGGCTTTGTTGATTTTTATTGTTAAAGTTTTTTATGACATCACTGCCGTCTTGTTGCTAAGGTTACATGGGAAGGTTAAATGCAATATAAAGCAAGATAAAATCAAAACTCATGGTTCCAATTTAGCAAGGTTTGGTTCGAAGGTAAAAAAATCCATGACTAAGACCTTGAGTATAGTTGACCAGAATCCTTCTGAAAATAATTACAAAACAAAAAATGAGAAGCAAGGCTGGTTCAGAGGGGCACATTTTTTCCTTTGCTTTGCCTATTCTGTTGTCAGAACGTCTTGTAAAATGACAATGAAAATCACATCTAGAAATACATGTATCAGGGGCGGGTTTAGTGGAGTATCAGGGGCGGGTTTAGTGGAGTATCAGAGGCGGGTTTAGTGGAGTATCAGGGGCGGGTTTAGTGGAGTATCAGGGGCGGGTTTAGTGGAGTATCAGGGGCGGGTTTAGTGGAGTATCAGAGGCGGGTTTAGTGGAGTATCAGAGGCGGGTTTAGTGGAGTATCAGGGGCGGGTTTAGTGGAGTATCAGAGGCGGGTTTAGTGGAGTATCAGAGGCGGGTTTAGTGGAGTATCAGAGGCGGGTTTAGTGGAGTATCAGAGGCAGGTTTAGTGGAGTATCAAGGGCGGGTTTAAGGGAGTATCAGGGGCGGTTTTCAAGTAAGTGTCAGGGGCGGGTTTAGTGGAGTATCAGAGGCGGGTTTAGTGGAGTATCAGAGGCGGGTTTAGTGGAGTATCAGAGGCGGGTTTAGTGGAGTATCAGAGGCGGATTTAGTGGAGTATCAGAGGCAGGTTAAGTGGAGTATCAGGGGCGGGTTTAGTAAAGTATCAGGGGCGGGTTTAAGGGAGTATCAGGGGCGGTTTTAGAGGAGTATCAGAGGGGGGGGGGTTAGTGGAGCATCAGGCGCGAGTTTAGGGAAATATAAGGGGCGGGTTTAGTCGAGTATCAGGGGCGGGTTTAGGGAAGTATCAGGGGCGGGTTTAGTGGAGTATCAGGGGCGGGTTTAGTGGAGTATCAGGGGCGGGTTTAGTGGAGTATCAGGGGCGGGTTTATTGGAGTATCAGGGGCGGGTTTAGTCGAGTATCAGGGGCGGGTTTATTGGAGTATCAGGGGCGGGTTTAGTGGAGTATCAGGGGCGGGTTTAGTGGAGTATCAGGGGCGGGTTTAGTGGAGTATCAGGGGCGGGTTTAGTGGAGTATCAGGGGCGGGTTTATTGGAGTATCAGGGGGGGTTTAGTGGAGTATCAGGGTGGGTTTAGTGGGGATTTATTGTTAGAATATCATTCTCATAAATATTTCAAATTTACTTACTGTTAATGCCGACATCTTAACGATAGAATCCAAGCCAAATTGAAGACACAATTTAAACAGAAATTACATGTTTTTTTAGGACTAGCACCGGGTAATAAGGTCTAGTTGAAGGATTGTATGCCCTCTAAAAATCCTCTGAGTTTATCGGAGATCTCTAGTAGGATATGTATAATACACTAAAAGAAGTTTATATAGCATAGAAAATATCTGGGGAAAAGCGAACCAAGCGAGGTGAGGCCACGGCCACGCATTCATTGGCTCTCTTCGGTTCAAAACTGAGCGGGAGAGCATACGGGGTCAAATGAGGTAACCCGGGTGGGGTGGATGGGGTTACCCCATTCCCCTATAACACTGGCGAGCGGGCTTCAGGCCCAACCCTCCCCCCACCGTCCTCAATTTTTCCAACTCCATTACACTCGCGGCGGCAGTGGGAGGGGTGGTGGGGTGGCGGGGCGCGCGCGGTGTCAGAGGGGGCAGAGAAGAGAGAACCCCTCCCCCTCCCTCCCCCCTAGTCTTTTACAAGTCGCTGCGCAATGTCCTCAGCTGAACCCCCCAAGCCCCCAAGCGTGGCCTTCACTGTTCAGTCTAAAAATAGAATCAATTCAACTCGCTTTGCCCCCTTCCTTCTCTCTGCGTCCAATTCCAGAGCCAAGCCAAGACAAGAGGATAAAGCACAACTTAGTTCGGCGAAAAACGAACAAGAAAAAATCATATTTTAATAGAAGCAGTTGTAGCTGGCGAAAATTTTATTGCCAAAATTGGTTTACCTTAACTAGCAGCCTAGCCAAGCAAGGTTGAAGGGCCCTGTGGCCATGCTAACTACGAGCTAAATGTATATATCGTAACAGTTCGTTAATGCAACATTTTGTCGCAGGTTTCCTACAGTACTAAAGTACTATTACAATAGATTATCTTCGTCGAGGTTCTCAGAGATGAGATACTCATTGCCAAAGTTCGCAGAATAGATATTATCATTGCCGAAGATCTGAGAGATGAGATTCTTTTTTCTCATTGCCGAAGTTCTCAATAAAGACATTATCATTGCCTAGGTTAGATTATCATTATCAGATTAGACTATCAGATTATCATTGGCATGGTTCTCAGGGATGAGATTATCTTTCTCATGTTTCTCAGGGATGAAATTATCATTGGCATGGTTCTCAGGGATGAGATTATCATTGCCATTGTTCTCAGGGATGAGTTTATCATTGGCATAGTTCTCAGGGATGAGATTATCATTGCCATTGTTCTCAGGGATGAGATTATCATTGCCATTGTTCTCAGGGATGAGATTATCATTGGCATTGTTCTCAGGGATGAGATTATCATTGGCATAGTTCTGAGGGTTGAGATTATCATTGTCATGTTTCTCAAGAATGAGATATCGTTGGCATGGCTCTTAGGGATGAGATTATCAACATGCGGATTAAACGCACTGAAAAAAGTAAAAATAAAACATTAATGCGATTTACTATTTAATAGGAATTTCGCACGCTAAAAATAAAAAAAACAAAAGAAATTTATTTCTTAAAAATCACACGGTGCGCTCTACATCGGCTACTTTTACGATATCACAGCAGTAGTAAAAACAGGGCTCTAAGTCTTCATGACGGACGGAACAAAATTTCAAAGCTCTCTGCTTTGTGGCAATACAGTGAAAAGTTTTTTTTTCACAAGTACATCAAGAACTCTGTTATCAAATATTATAAAAGTACATTTTGTCCTGTACCAACTATCAAGTTCAATTTTGTATTGAATTGTAATCAATACAAACGGAAGTTCGTGAACTCAATCTCACTCGGCATACTACTGATAGAATATTTATAGTACATATAGTTTGAAATTCCCGACAGGTAAATAATTCGAAAAGTGCAACTTGTACTCTACATATAAAAATAAAGTTTCTATCGGCCTCTCAAGAGGCGGCGCCGGCGCGTCGGCTTCGCTGGATGAGCGCCGTTTCGACAGCGGCGGCGGCGCCAACTGGTTCGTCGTCTGGTTGGCGTTGGCTCTCTCGGAGGATGAGGTCAGCCAGTCGGCCGACTTCGCCTCGGTCAGCCAGGAGGGCGTCGCGGGCGCGGTCCAGGGCGCGCGAGTGCTCGATGTGGCGCTTCTGCCTGCGAGGGGAGATGGGGTGGAGATTAGTTTATAATTAGTTGTCGCAGGAGGGCTGAGGCAATTCTGCCCATTCTGCTGTCTACAGCACAGTAATAACAGGCAGAATACAGTAAGAAACCGACGGAATACAGTAAGAAACAGACAATACAGTAAGAAACAGACAGAATTACAGTAAAAAACAGACAGACTACAGTAAAAAACAGGCAGAATACAGTAAGAAACAGACAGCATACAGTATAAAACAGACAGAATACAGTAAAAACAGGCAGAATACAGTAAGAAACAGACAGAATACAGTAAAAAAACAGTAAAAAAACGAAGGAACAGACTACAGTAAAAACAGGCAGAATACAGTAAGAAACAGACAGAATACAGTAAGAAACAGACAGAATACAGTAAGAAACAGACAGAATACAGTAAGAAACAGACAGAATACAGTAAAAAAACAGGGAGAATACAGTAAGAAACAGACAGAATACAGTAAAAAACAGTAAAAAAACGAAGGAACAGACTACAGTAAAAAACAGACAGAATACAGTAAGAAACAGACAATACAGTAAGAAACAGGCAGCATAAAGTAAAAAACAGGCAGAATACAGTAAGAAACAGGCAGAATACAGTAAGAAACAGGCAGCATACAGTAAAAAACAGGCAGAATACAGTAAGAAACAGGCACAAAAACAGTAGAGAATTGCAGCGCAAAACCAAGCGACACTAACTGTGCCAGCAGAGCCGCCTCGCCTCGCCGTCGCTTCGCCCTGAACGCCGCAGATTCGGCCGCCTGTTTCTGCGTCTCGGTGGCCAAAAATTCAGCGTAGGTCGGCGCGTCCATCGCTGGCAGGTCGCGCAGTTCAAGCCGGCCGACCAGGGCATCGGTGCCGGCCTCGGACAGCAGACGATGCCGGGAGAGAAACTGGCGCACCATTGGCGACCGGCCGTTCGTGTTGAATACCAAATGCCGTTCGGTTGGGCCCGGGCCAAGGGGATGCGACTCCTGCTTGGAGGGTTTCGCATAGAAGATAGGGGTATATCATTTTTTCCCAGTTAAATGTGCATTCTAAACAGATTTGGCAGTGCCATTTTCGGGTTTTAGTTTAGTTTAGCAGTTTATGCTACTGTTAGTAGGCTTCAGTAGCTAAAATAGTTAATATTTAGCAATTTTTATCATTTCATTGCCTTTGGGGGCCAAAATAGTTACAATTTAGCATTTTACACTACTTTTAGTACGTTTCACTAGCTAAAAAAGTTGCACCAAGAAGCTGATGACTATAACTTTTATAGTAATTCATTTTTTTATCTGTAACAGATTATATTCTTAAGCAATAGGATACAAAGCATAGATGGCATCAAAGCCCTAACCCACCTTTTTGCCCGTCGACAGCCGGGCAGCACTGGGAGACTTCATCGAAGAACCGGATTTAGCTAGCGATCGAGCGGTCAAGTTTGTAGCCTTTGAGCGACTCTGAAGCAGCCCTTGCTGCTGCTGAAGACTGACAGCAGACGTTGTGGCTTCCCCTGCTATCTGCGTGGCTGAGTCGTTTGGAGCTGAGCTGCCGCTCTGAACAAGAGCCTTGTCCAGCAGCTGGAAGGTGTCTGCCGGCGGGGGAGTGCGGTGGATTGCTAGTCTAGCCAACATCATGAAGGATGAAGGAATAGAATGGATTGCTAGTCTAGCCAACATCATGATGGATGAAGGAATAGAATGGATTGCTAGTCTAGCCAACATCATGATGGATGAAGGAATAGAATGGATTGCTAGTCTAGCCAACATCATGAAGGATGAAGGAATAGAATGGATTGCTAGTCTAGCCAACATCATGAAGGATGAAGGAATAGAATGGATTGCTAGTCTAATCAACATCATGAAGGATGAAGGAATAGAATGGATTGCTAGTCTAGCCAACATCATGAAGGATGAAGGAATAGAATGGATTGCTAGTCTAATCAACATCATGAAGGATGAAGGAATAGAATGGATTGCTAATCTAGACAATAACATGAAGGATGAAGGAATAGAATGGATTGCTAGTCTAGCCAACATCATGAAGGATGAAGGAATAGAATGGATTGCTAGTCTAGCCAACATCATGATGGATGAAATTATTTGCATATTTGTGTAATTATTTACATACTAATACGAGGTACAAAATAACTAAGGGCTTTATTTCTAACTGCTCTGCAGCAGCTGGCAACCAGTATAACATTTTATTCTATATGACTGCGAGTTATAAAAGAAATATGCAGGTAACGGTGCGCGCCAGTGCCAGTTGTATAATAATTGAACTTAAATAACAAATTTGTGTTCACAAATGAATGCTGTATTGCAATGCGAGCTGTCAATTGATACCATGAACAATTTCGTGACTTTCATGTACATATCAGGTTGTTAACTCGAGTGTAGAGGTGCGAATACAAGATAGAGTAGCATGCTTATCAAATCGGATACCAAAGGGAGCTACGAACTTACCTTTGTAGTGTTGCTTAATTTTACGTTGCCTGAGTATCGCCTTGCTGACTGATTGATTTGATTTGAGTTTGAGTAGCGCTTTACTTTGCATTAGTTGATTGCATTATTAGGTTTTAATAAAATAACTAGATGGGCCACTCAGGCACATTTACTTAGTAAAACGGCTTTCTACTTTCAGTTCAGTAGCAAAGAAGAATACATAAGCTGTTTTATAAAAATAAAGGCAGCTGAAATGACTTTGATAAATTTAGAAGCCCAAGCTTGCAGGCGTAAACAGCTTGCTAATTGGTTTAGCAATAATGTACATTGGCCAGTCCACTGAAATGTACATGGCAGCTTTAGGCTGGAATTCCGAGAAAGGCAATAAAAATTCGGGCGGGCGGGGCGGGGGTAGTGTGGTAGGCGCGGTTGGAGGGTTTAAGTTGTGAGGGTAAGAGCCAATAAATGAGCATTGGCTTTAAAAAACAATAAAATGCTTCTGCTTAACTTGCTAACTGAACTGACAGTAGCTTACACGCAAATGTGCTGAGTGGCCCATCTAGTTATTCTAGTATCTGTGGTTTATTTTAGATGAATAACTTAGGTCACAGTCACACTGATGTGGCGGATTCGCAGGGGAGGAGGGGGTTTAGGGAGGTCAGTTGACTGTCTCCGAGAAAAATACATATTCATGACCCCCGTTGGAGTAGACAGACATACAAAATTCTTATTAAATTGAATTATCTTAAATCTTTACTACGCAACATATCGGTAGACAAAAATCAACATTCTAAACTTTATCTAACCTTTTTTCTCGCTTTCGGCTTTGAGCAATTCCTCTCTATGGCGAATGACGCTCGGCTCCAGAGCGTCCTTGTTCCAGTCCAGCCACAGGCGGCACCGGGGTTGCAGACCGGTCAGCCATCGGTGTACCAGGCACACGATGCCTTCTTTGAATTCGGCTTGGAATTTGCTATAGCTGTGCGGAAATGCGTTGCAGTAGGCGCTGTACACCGCCTGGGAGAGCAGGCTGGGGTAGCTCTGCAATGGCGGTAGGGATTTAGACAGGAGCAGGACCTGTTAGACTGAAGTGGGACCTGTTAGACTGGACTGGGACATGTTAGACGGACTGGGACCTGTTAGACTGGACTGGGACCCGTTAGACTGGACTGGGACCTGTTAGACTGGACTGGGATCTGTTAGACAGGAGTGTCTATCCTGGACTGGGACCTGCTGTTAGACTATACGGGGACCTGTTAGACTGAAGTGGGACCTGTTAGACTGGACTGGGACATGTTAGACGGACTGGGACCTGTTAGACTGGACTGGGACCCGTTAGACTGGACTGGGACCTGTTAGACTGGACTGGGATCTGTTAGACAGGAGTGTCTATCCTGGACTGGGACCTGCTGTTAGACTATACGGGGACCTGTTAGACTGGACTGGGACCCGTTAGACTGGACTGGGACCCGTTAGACTGGACTGGGACCTGTTAGACAGGAGTGTCTATCCTGGACTGGGACCTGCTGTTAGACTGGACGGGGACCTGTTAGACTGGACTGGGACCTGTTAGACTGGACTGGGACCTGTTAGACTGGACTGGGACCTGTTAGACTGGACTGGGACCTGTTAGACTGGACTGGGACCTGTTAGACTGGACTGGGACATGTTAGACTCGACTGGGACCTGTTAGACTGGACTGGGACCCGTTAGACTGGACTGGGACCTGTTAGACAGGAGTGTCTATCCTGGACTGGGACCTGTTAGACAGGAGTGTCTATCCTGGACTGGGACCTGTTAGACAGGAGTGTCTATCCTGGACTGGGACCTGTTAGACAGGAGTGTCTATCCTGGACTGGGACCTGTTAGACAGGAGTGTCTATCCTGGACTGGGACCTGCTGTTAGACTGGACGGGGACCTGTTAGACAGGAGTGTCCATCGGTTAAACAGGAGTGTCCACCTGTTAGACAGGAGTGTCCACCTGTTAGACAGGAGTGTCCACCTGTTAGACAGGGGTTGTCTACCTGTTAGACAGGAGTGTCCACCTGTTAGACAGGAGTGTCCACCTGTTAGACAGGAGTGTCCACCTGTTAGACAGGAGTGTCCACCTGTTAGACAGGGGTGTGTCTACCTGTTAGACTACCTGTTGTCTAACAGTCTACTTGTTGTCTACCTGCTAGATAAAGGTGTCATCAAAAAAGCATAGGGCACAGAAAAAGCTTATCCAACCTTGAGAAACGCATCGCGAAAATGTTCCACCTTGATCATGAACAGCATCTGCGAGTAGTTATGAGCGATGCGATTGTAAAACCTGGGCATCTCCGGCTTATCATAGTCCTGACCGTAATGGTCCAGAAAGTGATGCCAAAACGCGTCTTGAAGGACAGCTTTTGACGCCTCGCTTAGAAAGCAGCGATCCAGTTGAGCTTTGTACTGGCTCTGCGAAGTTTTTTTGCATTAGTGACACTGTTAGCAAAAGTGTCATAAGTTCCCAGCTGCATTTTATAATACCTAACCAAGTAATATAGATTGGGTCCGTAGCCCAGTGGTCTGGCGCGGCGTTCTGACGTGCCAGCGGTCCCAGGCTCGATTCCAAGTGCAGTCACATTAATTTGGGGCTAAATTGGAATCTCGGCTTGGCTCCGCTTAACGGCCTTGAGGGCCAAGCCTTCAAAGCACAGTGAAGTGTACATGCCTAACGATAAATAAAGTTAGGGCCGCTGTACACTCCTGTGTGAGTGTGTGCCTGTGCGTGTGACTGCGTACGTATACGCGCGCTTGTGTGCCTGCTCAGGGGAGTCGGCGAAATGGGCAGCAATGCCTCTCGCCGGTTGTGTGACAATGTCGCTTAAAGTGCGCCAGGGTGCACACAACCCCCTGCCTCTAACTGAAAAAACGAAGCAATACTGTATATGCTGGCCAATGAAACATGCTTCAGTATTTGGCTTAAGACAACTCATGATTTGAGTCTTGAGTCATAGATAATTACCTAATCAGTCATAGACAACTACCTAATCAGTCATAGACAACTACCTAATCAGTAATAGACAACTACCTAATCAGTCATAGACAACTACCTAATCAGTCATAGACAACTACCTAATCAGTCATAGACAACTACCTAATCAGTCATAGACAACTACCTAATCAGTCATAGACAACTACCTAATCAGTCATAGACAACTACCTAATCAGTCATAGACAACTACCTAATCAGTCATAGACAACTACCTAATCAGTCATAGACAACTAAGCTCAAGCACAGAAGAAGCCGTCCTTGCAAAAGTTCTCCAACAGTAGCGCACTAAACGACAAGTTCTACATGGCAGCGCTGGTCCTACATGGCTCTACAATCTCCCTCTCTAGCTCTCACTAGTCTCTCTGTCAGCCAGTCTCACCGAGAATCTGCCAGGCTGAGCAGCCATGACTCGAATCAGGATGTCAACCGGTTGAACTCCGCACGGCAGCGGCGTCAACTCGCGCTGATTGTAGCCGGGAAACTGGCACAGCTGCAAGAAGATGGAAGAAACAAGGACTAATAACGGGCGTGAGTTACACAACAGATGCTATTGATCTGAGAAAATTCCGGAATATTAATTTTGCCGCTACAGGGATCGAACTCGCGACCTTCTGCGCGACGTTCGGACGCCTTCAGGTCCGGCCTCTCCCAACCCCGCTTATGAAGAGATAATTAAGAGCATTATAAAATGAGAGATAGTAGGAGATAAAAAAGTAAAATTCGCACCTCAACAAATTGTGGCCTGTCATTTTGTGCGCCTTTTGGCGACGAGTAGAAATTCGATGTCTTCTTTTGCATTGAGATCTTCTCAATCTTTTTCACTCGTTCAGAGTTGGGCAGGCCGAAGTCTGGAATAATTGGGTAAGAATTTTATGTTGCTATACGTATAGCTAACGTTTTCTAGTTTTTTTGCAGTTATCCTGTTAAAAAGTTACTCCATTTCAAACACTCTACTATGAGTAGGCAACACGAGAATACGAGTATGTTAACTATAATTTATCTGCTTTATTGAAAAACTGAAATAAACCTTGAGCTAGTTGTTTAGAAAGCACTCGTCAAACAGTTGAAGGTCAAACGTTTTTTTAGGAGTTTGAATCGTTATGATGAGTAGGAAACAAACAAAACAAGCCAACAAACAAGGATCTCACTGGTTCCGAAGGAATAAACACCAGCAAATTTGGTTTTCTCAAGCATCTGCTGGTCTGTTGAATTTTTTAATGAGAAATAATAATAAAATACAAATTGGCGCATCCCTTAAGCATAAAACACTGAAAATAGCTACGCACATCGAACACTAATTCAGCTACTGTTAGTAGGCAAGTAACAAGTGGTAGGGATTTAATAAACTTCTTAATAATAAAATCTAAGAATACTAAATAATTATCTTAAGCTAAAAGAAAGCAAATTGCTTACCAAAACTGAACTGAGGAGTGGAGTCTGTGTAAATTTTCTGGTTGGCTTAAATCCAAATTTATAAAGCATAAAGTAAAGTTAAGGGTCTTTGTAGCACTAGAGATCACAAAAAAGCGATGGTTCTTTGTAGCACCAGAGATTGATCCAAAGTATGACCTAAGGTCTTTGTAGCACCAAAGATTGATCCAAAGGATGAGGGGTCTTTGTAGCACCAAAGATTGATCCAAAGGATGAGGGCTCTTTGTAGCACCAGATATTGATCCAAAGTATGAGCTGGGGTCTTTGTAGCACCAAAGATTGATCCAAAGGATGAGGGGTCTTTGTAGCACCAGATATTGATCCAAAGTATGAGCTGGGGTCTTTGTAGCACCAAAGATTGATCCAAAGGATGAGGGGTCTTTGTAGCACTAAAGATTGATCCAAAGGATGAGGGCTCTTTGTAGCACCAGATATTGATCCAAAGTATGAGCTGGGGTCTTTGTAGCACCAAAGATTGATCCAAAGGATGAGGGGTCTTTGTAGCACCAGATATTGATCCAAAGTATGAGCTGGGGTCTTTGTAGCACCAAAGATTGATACAAAGGATGAGGGGTCTTTGTAGCACTAAAGATTGATCCAAAGGATGAGGGCTCTTTGTAGCACCAGATGTTGATCCAAAGAATGAGGTCTTTGTAGCACCAGATATTGATCCAAAGGATGAGGGGTCTTTGTAGCACCAGATATTGATCCAAAGTATGAGGGGTCTTTGTAGCACCAAAGATTGATCCAAAGAATGAGGTCTTTGTAGCACCAGATATTGATCCAAAGTATGAGGTGTCTTTGTAGCACCAGAGATTGCACAGTGTCTGTAGTCCAACATTGGCACTTACCAGTAACAATGTCTTCAACGCTCATATTTGCTCGCACATCAATGTCATCCACAAAGAGGCTCTCCTTAGACACATCGTCCGGTGTGAACTCTTTTAACTTCCGGTCGAGCTTGCCAATTCTTTGGCTGATAAGCTCAACTGAGCCAATTTGAAATGCTAAAATTCGATTATGAGTAGGAGACCGGATGACTACTAAAGTAAGGATGCATAAATTATACACCTGCATCTCTCATTTACTCCCTGGATCTCTCATTCACTCCCTGCATCTCTCATTCACTCCCTGCATCTCTCATTCACTCTCTGCATCTCTCATTCACTCACTGCATCTCTCTTTCCCTCTCTGCATCTCTCATTTACTCCCTGGATCTCTCATTCACTCCCTGCATCTCTCATTCACTCTCTGCATCTCTCATTCACTTCCTGGATCTCTCATTCACTCCCTGCATCTCTCATTAACTCCCTGCATCTCTCATTCACTCTCTGCATCTCTCATTCACTTCCTGGATCTCTCATTCACTCCCTGCATCTCTCATTCACTCCCTGCATCTCTCATTCACTCTCTGCATCTCTCATTCACTTCCTGGATCTCTCATTCACTCCCTGCATCTCTCATTCACTTCCTGGATCTCTCATCATTCAATCCCTGTATCCCTCGTCATTTCCTGTAAATATCCATCACTCATGAAATCAGTCTATGCACAATACAAATTTCAAAATTTCCAACTCTAATCACTATATGGTCTCTACCCAGAGAAAATAGTAAGTCACTCACGCGATCGAGTCTGGCTTTGCTTCTCATACTCAGCCACGATTTTCTTATGCGTGTCCTGATCCAAGGGCACCTCGGTGTCGAAGTGCAGCATTGGCGAGCCGTTCCGATTCAAGTAGTTCATTGCGCCGGCATGCAAGTGTTTGTGTACTGGTACTATAGAATCTATCTATCTATCTATCTATCTATCTATCTATCTATTTATCTATCTACCTATCTATCTATCTATCTATCTACCTATCTATCTATCTATCTATCTATCTATCTATCTATCTATCTACCTATCTACCTATCTATCTATCTACCTATCTATCTATCTACCTATCTACCTATCTATCTATCTATCTACCTATCTATCTATCTATCTATCTACCTATCTACCTATCTATCTGTCTATCTATCTATCTATCTATCTATCTATCTATCTATCTATCTGTCTATCTATCAATCTATCTATCTATCTATCTATCTATCGGTCTATCTATCTATCTATCTGTCTGTCTATCTATCTATCTATCTATCTATCTATCTATCTATCTAATCATCTACATATACATGAAAATACCTATATTAAGTATATTAGACATAAGGTATTTCGGTAGGCAGACAGACAAGCACACAGAGAGGCACACAGACAGACAGACAGACAGACAGACAGACAGACAGACAGACAGACAGACAGACAGACAGACAGACAGACAGACAAGAAACATAGCTACTGGCAGAAGACACTCAATATAATTGATTGTCTAGACTATGATAGTTCCTAAATAGAAACAGAAAGAATATAGGACTGCAGAAAATCAATTATTTAAAAGCTTCTTGTGCGTTCATAAAATCTGCAGGTCATTTGGTTAATTAAAAAAGTTCAATAGACAGGTAAAAAAACTGCTAATTTACATCTAGTAATTAAAAAAAAGAGAATAAAATAGAACTTGCCGTAAAGGGAATGCTATGCACTAAACAACTACTCAATAAAATGTACAAAACAAAGAGCCTAGATTTATTTACTCACAAAAAGTCATTTTTTATTTCTCGCCGATATGTATCGAAAAAGGACTTTACAGAGCGGATCTAGTCATACAGGAAACTTTAACGCCAATTCAGCAAAAATATCACAAAACCTACTCGGTGAGGAATGAAAAAGTAAAAAATAAAAAGGCCATAATAACGAATAAAAATTGTTCCAATATTTGGGCGGAACAGCTTGGTTAAAGTTGGAAAAGGCACGGAACTTTCTTTCAGTATTTAAGGCAAGCCAACTATGAATTACTCTGGATGGCTCCAAAAAACTAGTAGAGAAGCATCAATTTAGGAAAATAACGGCGGTACTTCAAAAAGAAAAAGCGACGACACATTAAAGGGAAGTTAGGACAGCTGAGATGGAATGGAAATCCCGGCGGCACATCAAAGGGAAATTCCGGCGGCACATCAAAGGGAAATTCCGGCGGCACATCAAAGGGAAATTCCGGCGGCACATCAAAGGGAGATACCGGCGGCACATCAAAGGAAAATTCCAGCGGCACATCATAGGGAGATATCGGCGGCACATCAAAGGGAAATTCCGGCGGCATATCAAAGGGAAAACATATCTCAGATAAGCTACTTCCCACAGTGAATCAAGCAGCCAACATCAAGGATTTCTATTAGAATCGCTGCCCAATCCTTCGTCCTCTTCGGTTCCAGCTTCTCCATCCTCTTGATCATCGTCATCGTCTTCGTCGTCATCGTCGCTATCATCGCCATCCTCGGTGTCGTCATCGTCGTCATCTTCGTTGCCAGAGCTCAGCTGATCCAGCAGCAGCCTGTCTGAGATGACGGCTCTGAACTGCAGCGCCTCCAGATTGTTAGGCTCGTACAGCAGAATCATTTCGCATAGTTTTGCCGCGTTATTAAAATCTTTAGTCATAACGCATTCGACGAATTCCATTAGCAGTTCGTTGGGAGCCTCCCGGCGTGGCGTCGCTGGACCTGCGGCGGAAGCGCCGGTCGCTGCTGACGTCTGTCTGGCGCTGCCGATGCCGCTGTCAAGTCCGCTGCTGCGAGACGTTGACGAGGCCGAGGCAGGCGAGGCGGCGGGCTGAGATGCCTGTTGACGCCGTCTGGACGCCGCGGCAGCTGGCGACACGGTGGACGGCGCAGAGCCAGCTGGCCGTTGAGAGATTGACAGCAGAGGCGATGCGGTCGGAGCCAGCTGCGGCTGCCGCTTCTGTGGAGACAAGCCGCTGCCGCCTCTTCCGCCGCGTGGAGCTGTTGCCATGATGACAGATTGACTCATGAAAAGCAAAACAAAAATCAACTTGGAAATTTTAGATTAGTCACCTAAGTCACTTTAGTCACTTCACTAAAGCGAAACTTCCCCAGCAACAGTGCACTATCGAATATCCGATCGCAGTTCTAACAGGGCAAAGGGAGATGGGAGTGGAGGGAAGAGGGGAGGTGGAAGGGAGATGGAGGGGAGAGGGGAGATGGAGAGGGAGGAGGGGAGATGGAGGAGAGAGGGGAGATGGAAGGGAGATGGAGAGAAGGGAGATGGAGGAGAGATTGAGAGAAGGGAGATCAAGTGATAGAGAAGAAAAGGGAGATGAAGGGGAGAGGGGAGATGGAAGAGAGAGGGAGATGGAGGGGAGAAAGGAGATTGAAAATAGATGGAGGGGAGAGAGGAGATGGAGGGGAGAGAGGAGATGGAGGGGAGAGAGGAGATGGAGGGGAGATGGAGAGTAGGGAGATAGAGGGGAGAGTGGGGAAGGGAAGATGAGAGATAGAGAGAGGGAGAAGTAAGAGAGGCGAAGCACGCGAGCGAGGACACAAGATACTCGTCCAGACGCTACACGCAAGTAGTCCTAGCTGGGCAAATGCTTCAAGACTTAAACAAACAATTTAAACAAAAAAAATGGACACAGACAGACTTTCTGCGACACAAAAAGCGGGCACACACTGGGACGAGAGAAAAGCACACGGGCTGATGGTGTGTGCAGACATATATATATATATATTTAATAATATAAATATCGAGCATAAAAACACTGAAAAAAATAAATAAAACTTATCAGTTTCGACAATAATAATAATGTTATACCAACCCAAAAAATCTAATTAACTATGCTGTTGATGTTATAAGATAAGCCTATTGAATAACAGCATTTCATTGTACATATTAAAAATAAATATAACTTTGCTAAGACAATTCAGGTGTTTTAATCGTTCATTGTTTAAAAATAAACAAGAACAGGGAAGAGCCGCAATAAGAGACGTCAAAATAATATTAGCAGTGATAATAAAATAATAATAATACAGGTCAATAAGCCACGGACAAAACCGACAAACAATAAAAACGCAAGTACATTTGGAACTTCTATATAGGAAAAATAGTTGGTCAAGAAAGCGCTGAAAAAGATTATAACAAATATAAAGACAGATTAAACATATAGGAAGATTTGCAATAGAGCGCTTACGGATTTTTTTTCACTGAGTTTAGTAAAACAAAAAAAACAACACAAATCAATTATAACAAAGCATTTAAACAAAAATTGAATAATTTTTTAAATCAAGCACGGGAAATCCGTGGCCGATAGAAATTTTAAACAAAAACAACAAACAAATCTATAAGACTTAAAACTTTTATCAATTAAAACAAAAATAAAATTTAAAATAAATTCGAATGGAATATAATTTACGCTCCGTCACATTAAGTCCGTCTGCCTGACAGAAAAATGAAACAGACTTATCAAAACGTCACGGATATCCTGCCAATAAGAATTAAATTAAACGATAACGATTCACCTCATCATACCTGACAAGCAGGTAATAATATTTAATACTCCATAGAAAGTAATGCGATATCCCGCCTACATAATGTTTATATTGATTGCTCGCGACAACGCAAATACTTATTTACTCTAATAATAATTCTTAAAGTTGATTTAAATAGTCAACGCGCAATGCAAAATGAAGTATCAATGTAGGTCAAAATTCTTCAAGAGAAAATTCTAAAATCCAGGAGCGCAGGAGTAGTCGTTTGAGAATAGAAAATAATAAATTAATTATCGATGTAACGAGTGCACACTGTCCACAGAGTGATGACCTGTGCGTGATATTGACAAATACTTTTAAGAAAAATCTCATCCTTTACAAGACACTTATGGTATCAAATCCCTCTTGAAAGGACCTGCTTATTTCAACAAAATCTCACCCTTCAAAACAGCCGTTTGACCACAAAATCTCACCCTTCAAAACAGTCGTTTGACCACAAAATCTCACCCTTCAAAACAGTCGTTTGATACAAAATCTCACCGTCAAAACAGCCGTTTGACTAAAAATCTCACAGTTTAAAACATGTATTTTACTAAAAGTCTCATCCTTCAAAACATCAGCTTGAATACAAAATCTCCCACTTTAAAATGTCTGTTTAACTACAAAAACATCTGATTGACAGCAAAATCTTACCCTTCAAAATATCAGTTTGACTACAAAATCTCACCCTACAAAAACATCTGATTGACAGCAAAATCTTACCCTTCAAAATATCAGTTTGACTACAAAATCTCACCCTACAAAACATCTGATTGACAGCAAAATCTTACCCTTCAAAATATCAGTTTGACTACAAAATCTCACCCTACAAAAACATCTGATTGACAGCAAAATCTTACCCTTCAAAATATCAGTTTGACTACAAAATCTCACCCTTCAAAACAGACGGCAAAATCTCACCCTTCAGAACAGCTGTTTGACAGCAAAATCTCACCCTTCAGAACAGCTGTTTGACAGCAAAATCTCACCCTTCAGAACACAGCTGTTTGACAGCAAAATCTCACCCTTCAGAACAGCTGTTTGACAGCAAAATCTCACCCTTCAGAACACAGCTGTTTGACAGCAATATCACCCAATGTAAAGCACAGGCAGGCATCACAAAGGACAGTTGCTACCGGAGGAGTTAAGTACACAGTTATAAATAATGAGGTACGCACAAGAGGCGGAGATGAAAAAAAAACTGACTGACAACAAAAAATATAATGAAGAAATCTTCAGTCTTAAGACGCATTTTCAGCAGCTTAATTACGCTTAACAAAATAAGCTGTCATCCCCTTAGTCTTCGGCAGTGTATCCGCTGTTAACGTTGCTCTTATCATCTTGCTCGGTTAATGGGGCCGGTTTAGAAGTTGGCGGCACCATTGGCAGCTCACTGTCGGGGTCCGCACTGAATGGCTGATAGCGCATGGCCAATAGGATGAAGACAAACACGTTCAGCAGCATTAGCAGGGCGAACATCAGGAACTCGTAGCTCTGATAGGGTATGATTCTAACCTCGCTTACAACCATAACAACCACGTTGCCAATAGCAACGCACATTAGCCAGAGCGCTTGGACAAGAGATTTCATGGAGGCTGGCGCTTCAGCATAGGAGAGAGCCAGGCCGGAGATGGAGAAGAGCACTTCAGCGATTGAGATTAGCACGTACTGCGGCACCTGCCACATCATTGATACGGAATTAGCTCGGACCTCTTCGATTAGGAAGGAGCGAATTTTACCGTCAGAGTCTTCGTAGAGAACCAGAGAGATAATCTGGCCGTCTGCGGGTGGGGGCGGGCGGCTGCGCGATGGTTAATGCGCTACGAGCGTAATTAGGGGAGATGGGAATCAGGTACAGATCGAAGGGACCGCGAGGAGTTAGGGAAAACAAAAGCGGAAAGAGAGTGGGAGAGAGCGGACAGAGTGGGAGAGAGCGGAGAGTGGGAGAGAGCGGACAGAGTGGGAGAGAGCGGAGAGTGGGAGAGAGCGGACAGAGTGGGAGAGAGCGGAGAGTGGGAGAGAGCGGACAGAGTGGAAGAGAGCGGACGGAGTGGGAGAGAGCGGACAGAGTGGAAGAGAGCGGACAGAGTGGGAGAGAGCGGACAGAGTGGGAGAGAGCGGACAGAGTGGGAGAGAGCGGAAAGAGTGGGAGAGAGCGGGGAGAGTGAGAGAGTGGAAGAGCGGAGAGTGGGAGAGAGCGGGAGAGAGCGGACAGAGCGGGGGAGAGCGGACAGAGCGGGGGAGAGAGCGGACAGAGTGGGAGAGAGAGTGGAAGAGCGGAGAGGTGAGAGTAGAAACGGAAAGACCAGACCAAGTCAAACTTTAACAATCCAACAATAAAGCATGAAATCTTTAATGAACTTGTCAAACAGAAAATTGCAAACATTTCTAAATTCCAAAATACCAGTGCCAAAGTGGAACCCTGACAGTATGCATGTGAAATTGCATATACTAGTAAAATTATGAATTTCCGCTGTCAAAAAGTTACAAGCCACGCCCAAACTGCCTCTCTTAGCATCTCTCACTCAGCCTAGATTATTTACACACACACACATACACTCTCACACACTGTTGAGATACCCCTGAACACGCTATTCTCATTGCTCGTGCTCAGCTGCCATACAATTATGTTTTATAGCTAAATTTAACCCATGGTCAACAATAGCACTGGTTTGGTCAGGCTTCAAATGTATGAACTATTTTAATAAAAAAAACTATTAACAAGAATGGTTTCGTAATAAAAAAAGTTTGCTAATAATTTAGTTAAAGCTCGAGCATCGTTTTTAAAGGACTATATACCAGGTAGATCTATTGTAGCGTCGAAAATTGATGTTAAACACTTCTCTTGACGGGCTGTCTATAATGAAATAGTTTATGGTACACTAGTCTATGGTACGATAGTCTATGGTACACTAGTCTATGGTACAATAGTCTATGGTACAATAGTCTATGGTACAATAGTCTATGGAACAATAGTCTATGGTACAATAGTCTATGGTACGATAGTCAATGGTACAATAGTCTATGGTACGATAGTCTATGGTACAATAGTCTATGGTACAATAGTCTATGGTACAATAGTCTATGGTACAATAGTCTATGGTAGAATAGTCTATGGTACAATAGTCTATGGTACACTAGTCTATGGTACGATAGTCTATGGTACGATAGTCTATGGTACACTAGTCTATGGTACGATAGTCTATGGTACGATAGTCTATGGTACAATAGTCTATGGTACAATAGTCTATGGTACACTAGTCTATGGTACAATAGTCTATGGTACAATAGTCTATGGTACAATAGTCTATGGTACAATAGTCTATGGTACGATAGTCTATGGTACGATAGTCTATGGTACAATAGTCTATGGTACGATAGTCTATGGTACGATAATCTATGGTACAATAGTCTATGGTACAATAGTCTATGGTACAATAGTCTATGGTACGATAGTCTATGGTACAATAGTCTATGGTACAATAGTCTATGGTACAAATAGTTTGTTACAATAGTCTATGGTTAAAAATTATATTTCACTTTATTTTTTACCCTATCTAAAGTGAGTTTGCTTCTTTGCCAGACTAATAAAAAAATTGACCAAGCCCTGTATCAACTTTCTATTCTGGTTTAGTGTGCCTAAAAATTCCAAAAAATGTAAGAAATCTAAAAGAAACTTCTTCCATACTTTCTGGAAGTATCTCGGAAGCGGACAACATTGCCTTCTTATTTTTTCTAACATTTTTAATATCCGCTTAGGATCGCGTGCGAGATTAACTGGGGTTGGGGGTAAACTCACTCAGATTTCCTAGGGGACCGCCTATAGGGTATTTCTTGTGAAAAAGTATATTCCAATTTCAAAGTTAACTCTCTTTCGATCCAATCCCAACATTCTTATCGCCAGGAAGCAGGCTGGGTCGCTTTTAATCTGCTGTCAGCTCAACTCAAGCAGTTAAAATTTTGTTGTGAAAATGTAATTTAAAAAATCGTGATTTTAAGAAGTTATATTTTTACCTATTCTATGGCCAAGATATTTCCACTTATCATTAGTCTATGGCCAAGATATTTCCACTTATCATTAGTCTATGGCCAAGATATCTCCACTCATCATTAGTCTATGGCCAAGATATTTCCACTCACCATTAGTCTATGGCCAAGATATCTCCACTCACCATTAGCCTATGGCCAAGATATCTCCACTCACTATTAGTCTATGGCCAAGATATCTCCACTCATCATTAGTCTATGGCCAAGATATTTCCACTCACCATTAGTCTATGGCCAAGATATCTCCACTTATCATTAGTCTATGGCCAAGATATTTCCACTCACCATTAGTCTATGGCCAAGATATCTCCACTCACTATTAGTCTATGGCCAAGATATTTCCACTCATCATTAGTCTATGGCCAAGATATCTCCACTCATCATTAGTCTATGGCCAAGATATTTCCACTCACCATTAGTCTATGGCCAAGATATCTCCACTTATCATTAGTCTATGGCCAAGATATCTCCACCCATCATTAGTCTATGGGCAAAGCATAATTCATCAATAAAACCGAAATAATAACCTGACTTCTTGATGCGTACAAATCGTTGCAAAAAGCGAAGGCAATAATACCCCCAACGAACAAACAATCAACTGCATAATCGCAATCAGTTTGACATACATTAAATTATTAACTTGTAAACATAATGAGATTTAAGCGCCATACTTACGACCGTGATGCATCCAATCTGAGCTTACAGATCCTATATTTACACATTACAAATACACTGTTAGAAGTAATTATTTTAATAAATATTTTGGTGTCTGTGTTCGCCATTTGGAATGCCCAACTCCTAAGGTTCATGTATTTGCTAAAGACAGGAGCCGTTTAGAAAATGGGATTAAGGAACGGTTTAGGGAAGGATTAAGGAACGGTTTAGGGAAGGATTAAGGAACGGTTTAGGGAAGGATTAAGGAACGGTTTAGGGAAGGATTAAGGAACGGTTTAGGGAAGGATTAAGGAACGGTTTAGGAAAGGATTAAGGAGTTTTTAGGGAAGGATTAAGCAACGGTTTAGAGGTGGTTAAGGAACGACTTAGAGGGGGTGGATTAACGAGAAGATTTTTTACACATTTCAAGAATCATTCAGGCAGAAACTACTATATTTAGAACCGGTTTAAAAAACATTACATTCCTGTGTTACCAAAGGAATACCCAATTGCCAAACAGTTTGATTGACAGGTGTCCATAAGTAAAATAACTCACTGCTAAAGCCAACATTAGGCAGCTCCGGCTCGCCCCGGCCAGTGTAGTTGCCAACCAGCTGAACAGAATAAAATCCACTGTGCACCGGTTGGTAATCCGTGAACCGAATATCGCCCTTAGCAACCGAACTTTTCGGGCTGGCTGTTAAATTTAAGGCGAAATCGATGCCCTCTTTGACTCGGCTGATCTTTCTAAGAATCAGCTTGTCGTCGAGCAGACGATCGGCCAGTTTCGGATTGGTCAGCATCACGCGGATGAGGCTGAGGCCTTTGCGGTTCTTCTCGGTGGCTGCCGGGACCGCGGCCAGCCTGCCGGAGCCATAGACTATGACGTCATAGGAGTTGTTGCCGCCCGGCAGGGTGAGATTGGCGGCTCTTTTCACAGTGTCTGGGCAGTCCGGACTCGTGTGCATCGCTACGTTCCACAGATGAGGCGTCTGTGGTGGAGTGGGAATCCATGGATTGGCTTCAGCCATCCCAGCTGGAGAACTGGCTAGAGTCTAACATTTAGAAAAGCAACTGCGGATCTGGGAGACTGGCCCAGCAACTGGGGATCTGAGGATCTTGGAGGCTGGCCAAGAAACTGAGGATCTGGGAGAATGGCCCAGCAACGTGGGATCTGGGAGGCTGGCCCAGCAACGTGGAATCTGGGAGACTGGCCCAGCAACGTGGGATCTGGGAGGCTGGCCCAGCAACGTGGAATCTGGGAGACTGGCCCAGCAACGTGGGATCTGGGAGGCTGGCCCAGCAACGTGGGATCTGGGAGGCTGGCCCAGCAACGTGGGATCTGGGAGGCTGGCCCAGCAACAGGGGATCTGGGAGGCTGGCCCAGCAACTGACACTCTGGGAGGCTGGCCCAGCAACAGAGGATCTGGGAGGCTGGCCCAGCAACTGACACTCTGGGAGGCTGGCCCAGCAACAGAGGATCTGGGAGGCTGGCCCAGCAACTGACACTCTGGGAGGCTGGCCCAGCAACTGAGGATCTGGGAGGCTGGCCCAGCAGCTGAGGATCTGGGAGGCTGGTCCAGCAACAGGGGATCTGGGAGGCTGGCCCAGCAGCTGAGGATTTGGGAGGCTGGCCCAGCAGCTGAGGATTTGGGAGGCTGGCCCAACAACTGAGGATCTGGGAGGCTGGTCCAGCAACAGGGGATCCGTCATCAGCTCACCTTGGTATGCAGGCTGGCCCTAGAGAAACCGAGATGCGCTAGATCCCGAGTGACGCCGTCGTACTCGAAGATGACTCCGCAGGGCGAAGACGTGCCAGTCAAGGAATTGACGAACTTCAGCTTGATCTGGCCAGTTTTGGGCACGGTGGGCAGCTCCGCGTCGATGCGCATCTGGACGGCCATGGCGGCGATGAAGGCAGAAGAGGCCAACAGCATGCCGACGCCCATTCGCTTGCACAGGGTGGTAGACAGGTGCAGCTTACCTGTTGCGGAGCAATCAATCAATGCGTGGAGCGATTAAAAAACGTGCATTAAACGTTATATTAACACCTTGCATTACCTTTTTTCAAAATAGATCAATAATCACAGACCCTGTATTATTTTACCTTAATCCGATTATCCCTTAATTAGAGTTTTATAAGGTAGTTTATTGGCTATAGAACTGTGCAATCTGCCTGTTTTATGGGGGGTTGTTTATTGGCTATAGAACTGTGCAATCTGCCTGTTTTATGGGGGGTTGTTTATTGGCTATAGAACTGTGCAATCTGCCTGTTTTATGGGGGGTTGTTTATTGGCTATAGAACTGTGCAATCTGCCTGTTTTATGGGGGGTTGTTTATTGGCTATAGAACTGTGCAATCTGCCTGTTTTATGGGGGTTGTTTATTGGCTATAGAACTGTGCAATCTGCCTGTTTTATGGGGGGTTGTTTATTGGCTATAGAACTGCGCAATCTGCCTGTTTTATGGGGGGTTGTTTATTGGCTATAGAACTGTGCAATCTGCCTGTTTTATGGGGGTTGTTTATTGGCTATAGAACTGTGCAATCTGCCTGTTTTATGGGGGGTTGTTTATTGGCTATAGAACTGTGCAATCTGCCTGTTTTATGGGGGGGGGGTTGTTTATTGGCTATAGAACTGTGCAATCTGCCTGTTTTATGGGGGTTGTTTATTGGCTATAGAACTGTGCAATCTGCCTGTTTTATGGGAGGGGGGTATTTTATTGGCTATGGAACTGTGCAATCTGCATTGTTTTATAAAAGTAATGTATAATCTACTAATCTATACAATTTTATTCTAAAAAACGTAATAATAGATTCATCAACTAAATCAACTAGATCAGAAAAATCGATAATTTAAATTATCTTGCAGTAAAATTTCTTGTTGACAAATAAAAACATCGGGGGGCCGTAGCCCAGCGGTAGCGCAGCTGCTCTGGTGTGCCGCGACCCAGGCTCGATTCCAAGTGCAGCCACATTCATTTGGGGCTGGATTGGAATCTTGGCTTGGCTCGCTTGTGCAATTAACGGCCTTGAGAGCCAACCCCCCCCCCCAAGGCGCAGTGAAGTGTACATGCCTAACAATTGATAAAGTTAGGGCCGCTGTACACTCCTGTGTGAGTGTATGCCTGCGTACGTATCCGCTCGCTTGTATGCCTGCTCAGGGGAGTCGGCGGAATGGGCAGTAATGCCTCTCGCCGGTTGTGTGCCAATGACGCTTAAATTGCGCCAGGGTGCACACAACCCCCCTGCCTCTAATAATAAATAAAAACATCAGACTTGTTTGCCTAAACATTGGATAGCTGAAACCGTAAACAAACTCAAAATATAATCACCGGTTTTCAAACAAATTTAACGCAATTTCAAGACAATTACGCAATCACAACATTTTTATTGCAAAACCGCCAACTGCCCATAATCGTGGAAAACTAAAAAATCACAAAATACAAATCACTTCTAACAAACCAAACAAACGAGTTCTATCAAACGATTTATCTTACCTTGCCATCTGCCTGAAATGCAGAATTACTTTATTAAAGTGATCCAATTTATTGACAAATAAAAAATCTCATACTTTTACGGCTGTCGACAAGGCAGAGACATATTTAAGCATCTGCAAGTACACTGAATAGTTAACTGCATATTAACGCGAGTTTTAAATAGTTACTCAAAAAGCAAGTAACAGAATCGAACTTGGACACTCTGGTACAACAGTCACAGAATCGAACCCAGGGCACTCAGGTGCAACAGTCACAGAGTCGAACCCAGGGCACTCAGGTGCAACAGTCACAGAATCGAACCCAGGCACTCAGGTGCAACAGACATAGAATCGAACCCAGGCACTCAGGTGCAACAGTCACAGAATCGAACCCAGGCACTCAGGTGCAATAGTCACAGAATCGAACCCAGAAACTCAGGTGCAACAGTCACAGAATCGAACCCAGGCACTCAGGTGCAACAGTCACAGAATCGAACCCAGGAGTCAGGACACTCAGGTGCAACAGTCACAGAATCGAACCCAGGCACTCAGGTGTAACAGTCACAGAATCGAACCCAGGCACTCAGGTGTAACAGTCACAGAATCGAACCCAGGACACTCAGGTGCAACAGTCACAGAATCGAACCCAGGCACTCGGCTAGAAGAGTCCAACGCGCCAGCAGCACTCACTGAGCAGCGGGTAGATGCAGCAGTCGAAAATCGGTATGAGCACCAGAATCAGCAGCGAATTCAATGCCTGCATCTGATCGGGCAGAATTGACCAATCCCAGAACATGTAGCCGTCCATCAGTGACGCTTGAATAGTCCATCTCGAACCCATCTGATCGAACAGGGCCCAGAAGATGGGGAACGGGATATACAGCAGCAATAGGCGGCTGAACTGCCTCAGATCGCGCACAAACTCCGGCGGGAATCGGTCAGAATCGGCGTAGTCAAGGAACTGCCTATCCGCGTCTTTGACAGAGGCGGCCCTGTAGTTCTTGGCGGCGCTGACAATGCAGCAGGCAGCCTGGCCGACTACACTTTTGCCTGGCTGGACCATTCGGTACATTGGCTTGCCAACAATGAAGATTACAATGGCCAGCGCCATAGCGACAGCGGGTATGCCGAAAGCCAATGCGTAGCAATTGTCGTCCATGCAGTAGACATTGGAGCGAACCACCGGAATTAGAATGGTAGACAGAAGCGAGCCCAGGTTGATAGCAAAATAGAATGTTGAGAAGAATGCCTCGCGCATCCAGGCCTTGCCCTCTGGGATTTGATCGGCGCCAAAGGCGGCAACATTCGGCTTGATTCCACCAGTGCCCAGGCCAATCAGCAACAGGCCGATCAGGGCGCCGGCTAAGCCAAGATGAGGAACTGCCGTAGCCGCAAGCACCACCCCGCCAATACAGTAGACAATGGACAAGATGACAATAGTCCAGAATCTGCCCAACAAGCTATCAGCAACGATGCCGCCAATGATTGGCGAGAAATAGCAGACCACAACAAACAGGTGAAAGATGGCGGTTGAATGATCCGAGCTCAGGCCGATAAACTTTAGCAAGTAAAGTGTCAGGATGGTTCGAACGCCAAAGTAGTTAAACCGTTCGCAGAATTCGTTGGTCACAATGAAATAGACGGACAAAGGAAAGCGACAGAATGCTGGCGAGCATCCGGCTCGTTTGACCTCTTCATCTTCTGCAGCATCTTTGCTGGGCACTTGCTTGCCAGCAGATTCTTGGTTCGGCTCGGCTTGCTTTGACAGACCATCTGCTCCAATTAGTTTGGTCTGCTCCCCACTGGACATTGTTCCAAAGGAAATTATAACAAAACTAAAAGGAAATAACTAGAAGAGTTAGTTTAACTACTACAATGAGAAGACAAAGTCTTGTTTTGTTTAGTTGTGAGCAGTGGTTGAAGTTTCTTGCTCATAAATTGGACAAGTATTTATAATAACTTATAAGTTATTTAAGTTTGAGATATATATTTATAAAGCTCATTATTATTCATGCTTTATTTAAACTATAACTGATTACAAATGGTACAAATAAATCTCTTTACTTGGTTTGTTGTTTTATTAATTAAATATATATATATATAAAGTGTATATATATATATATTAAGGAAAAAGACTTGTAAATAGCCATTAATACAGAATTGTCTATTCCTGTATTACATGTGCCTAATAACATCAATAATAGTTTTATATATTTCCTATTGTTTTACCTGCAAAAAATAGTATACTAGTAGCCACACTAAATTTGCACAAAAAATAGAAACTAGTTTAAGTTTGTTTTACTAAGCAAAATATTGGCAATAACAATTTCTTAGTATACATTAGATGCTACCAAACTATATTAGAATGCTACCAGATAATCACCAATAGTTACCAGAAATGTACTAACAAAAAATATTACAATTAGTTATAAGAGAGCCAATACGCCTGTTACAACTTTGGTAACACCTATGAGGAATACTAAAGACAAGGAAAACAGACCTAGCACAACTTGGTAGCATCAGTGGGATTTTGCAAAGATAGGAACAAAACCACTGTAAGACTTTACAAAGAATAAAATTAAAATCTATATAAAATAAACTTTATATACATTTTTGGCAAAGCAAAAAAAGCAAAAATATGTATATACATATGTTTTTTTAATTTTTTATTTTTTATAAATATTATTTAAGCTTAACTATGACTAGATAGGTTAATAAAAACATATTTTTAAGCTATAATAATACCAAGTTTTTCTACTTATTTTTTTATTTCCTAGTTAGAAGTTACAACAACAAACTATAGCAACCCTAGGCAAGCTATCAAAATATGTATGTAAAATGTAAGTATAGATTTCCGTAGAATAGCAAGTCTATAGGGGATGGAGATTTCAGCATCTCTTAAAAGCAAGTCAACAAAATGCAGAATTCTTGCCTGACCAAGCCATTGTAGCCCTTGAAGGGATAGTAGCAGCACATCTTAAAGCTACTTAGGGTAGTACTGCTCAGTGCTTTGCCTAGATGACATGGCTGGCCAGCTATAGGTGCTGGATATGCAGCAGCTGGCTAGGTTGGGAAAGCTGGGCTTGTCAGTATAACTTGTCATGGCTGGTGTTGATGGTAGCAGCTGGCAAATACATTATAAGTTAGAATATTAAAAAGAAGTGGCTATTCAAAGTATAACTATATAACATTACCAATTAAATTTAATTAAAAAACTTTGAAATATATTTATTAACTTTTTTTTAGTCAATTATTCTTAAAATTATTAATATAACTATATAAGGATGAATCCTATCTAGCTAGAGGGCCTATCTATCTATATAGTATCAAACAATCAATAAGGGGAGGGACTAATATTAATTAGGCCTAGGCCTTTGTTAATGTTGGGATTGTTGGCTAATATTGAAGAATATACATATACTGAAGAATATAGTAGAGAATATACCACTGAAACAAAACAACAAAACCACAATTACCATATACTAAAAATGGTTTGTCTAACAAACAAATGGTATAGTTAAACATGTTAACATTTTTAAGTTTTAGCTTAGCTCTAAAGACAATATAATAATAATAGGGGCCTAATAGGCCTACTATCTTATTAAATAGGCCCTAGCTAAATTCTATGCGCCTGTCTGATTTTTTGGCTTGGTTTGAGAACTGTTACAACTTTGGTAACACCTGTGCATAAGGCCTACACTCTAGGCCTATCCATAGTTGCCTAATAAATGAAACGATCTATTACTATTTCTTAACATCAATTGGTATCTTACTTAAGGCGAAGTTAAGGCATAGATCTAGAACATTTTTGAGGAGGGGGAGGGGGCAACACAAAGCTGCTTCAAAAGTATCAAAGTTTCAAAAACTATTTAGACTAGACAATTAAAAAAGTGGCGAAAAATTGGCTGGGGTAGCTTTAGTGTCTTGCAATTTTCCCTGTATTTATCACTGTTGTAATTATAAAAACACCATCCTACTCAGAAAAGGTTTTGTAAACTTTATTCTGACCATTTTATTTTTAGTGTAGTGTATCTAGGCCTAGTGAATTTAATTTATAATAGAAATATTTTATTATTGTCAAATTTCTTTGGAAAACAAACAGCATTACTTAAAGCATTAAAATAATAATAATTTTATTACTATTTTAAAAAATAAACTTTTTTTAAAACTTTCACAAGCATTAAGTTTGTTTTTGCTTTGCAGCTAGGCTTTAAAAATTCTTTATTTGCTTTACTGGGTCATCGTTCGCGCTCTTTTTTAAAGAGTTAAATTGTGAGAAAGATCACGGTTTCTTGTTAGAAAACTGCGGCTTCGCTCATTGCTTCATTTTACTTACTATAAAGTAAAAACAGTTAAATTTTATCAAAATAAAAATCACAGTTGCACTATGACAGCCAATAATTTCTTTCTGTGTGTTTTTGGATTTATTGTCGGCATAATTACTGCCACAAATGCTGAAAAATGTCAAAATTATGGCGATGGTCAAGTTTACCCTCAAGAGTCGAGCCCAACTTGGAGCCACTCACTTCATATTAGCAAAGCCCAAAGTAAGTGAAATAATATGAATTTTTCATTTTTTCACAAATTTAATAAATTTATTATTATTAAATAATTATTTGGCCTACACTTATTGTATGTCAATTGTGCCTAGGCCTAGGCCTATGGCTTTTTTTCTAAACTTAATCTAATAGGCCCTACCTGATTCTAGGCTTATTGTACTGTTTCCTTTGTAACTACTTGCAAGCCATAGTGCGGAAGGACGGGTATACGCCAGAAATCTCCGTCGTTCACAGGGATTGCCTGTCGTACATGTCGTATATTGCTAATTTTTCGGGGCGCTATGTCGTACACTGTCGTACATGTAAACATGTTACATGTCTGTCTGTCGTACACTTGTCAATGTCATATGACTCATACGTGAAGTATAGACGTAGTTAGTATTCCTTTGATGGACAATCGGACACCAGTACCAGATACTCCTAGTCTCGTAACTAACTCATAACATCATTGTTAACGTATTGCGTTGAAGCAAGGAAGTAAAAATTCAATAGTTGCACTTTTCCACTCAAAGGGTAATTTAAATTATCAGTATTATATTTGTACAAACTCTTAAATTCAATTTTATTGGCGCAAAACTATACTTGACATTGCAAGCAGAAAAGTACAATAGGCTCATTCCATATAAGCATGGTCGTAACATGACAGGTTATTTTTACTTATAAAATGAAATCTAATAATAGAATATACTAAACCAATATTTTAAATGAAAGATTATTTTGTCTAGAATATATTTATAGAGTTTCATATAGATATCATCATTAGTATAGATGCTATTAAACCTTAAATGACACTTATGGTCGTAACGACAGGATTTTTGACATATAGAAACTAAAAGCTAAAAGTCTTATAACATTTTTCATTTTTGATATTTTGCAATACATTTTTAAAATTTGACTAAGAACATCTTTAGAAATCATACTCTTTTATTAGAATATATAAACTCAAAAGGCAACAAAGATACAAAAGAAAAGGCAGCCTTATGGTCGTAACATTATGGTCGTAACATATTTTTTTCTGTCAATTCAGTAACTTTGAGGTACTAATACATTAAAAATATAATAGATTATTTGGTCACCAATGCTTTTATCTGATGATGCAAGTACTATACTTTTATCTATAGTTTGTTTCAACCTTCAAAAGCTTTCTAATTGTTTTTAAAAGGTACAAAATCTTAATGATGTCTTTTGCTTCGAAAAATGTCCAAATTTTTACAAAAATGACTTTTTGCCAATTGATAACATACTAATCCAACATTTTACCATTCCTTTATTCTTAGATTGTATATATTGCACAATATAAACATTTGGTAAAAAAATAGGCTAATTAGGCAATGGCAAGCAAAAATATTGACTTTTTTCTATTTTCCAAATATGTCCATCTTATATGGAATGAGCCAATATATCTGTTGTTTTACTTTGCATATAAAAAAAACGCAATATCAAGAAATTTCCCGCACCTACCCACATATGTAAGTGCCACTATTTTTGTCATACAGCACTTCCTTAAACTCTAACTCTGTCGTACAACACTAGTACCATTTTCCAATCCCTGTCGTACTGTCATACAACAGGCCGAAATGAAAATTTACCTTCCGTCGTATACAGAAATCCTTCCGCACTATGGCTTGCAAGTAACCACTGATAATCATAGATAAGAATTTATTCATTTTTTGTTAGTTTGTAATATAGTAATACATTAGTACTATTATTATTATTATTATAAATAAAATAGGCCTTCACAATAAATATAGGCCCCCTAATGTTGGTGGTAGACCCTATATGCAGCTAATGGCCATTATTATTAATATGGACAGTTTCTGGCATAGATTGGCCTTCAGTAGTATAGACATGTTCACACTTAGGATTATGCCATAGTCAGGATCATGTCATGGTATACGCTGGAATAAAAAGTCCCCTAAAAAATCTATGCCACTTCATACTGAAATGTATGCCAAGGTCCTAGGAACTTATGCCAGGTTTTCTAGGCTTTGCGACAATAAATGACCTTTTTTCGTGTTATACATTTTTTTAACAATAAAAATTTAACAAATATGTGGTTTCATCACATGATTAGTTTGCGTGGAATTTTAATTTTTTATAAATCACAAATAGTTATGAACTTTTATCTTACAAGTTTTACAGTTTTTATGTTTTTATAATAAGATTCTGAGGTTACAGCGTTATGCCAACAATTGTTAATATTAACTTTGGCATGAAGGTTGGAGTTGGCATACGCTGCTTGGCATATTTACGCCACGGCGTCACACCAAAAGGTACGCCAAATACATTTTGCCTCATTTTTTACGCCAATTGTATGCCAAAAAAGTAAAATTTTCAATTGTACGCCAGAAATTTCCGGCATAATGTACATCATCCTGAGTATGGGGATTATGTTATTTGCACCAAAATTTTTTGGTACAAACTTGTATAAGCTGGCACATACTTGCCTGACTTTTAGGCTTTTCATATTACCCATTCTAGAACCAGAATCAGTTTGAAGCTTTTTATATTGTCTGTTCTATTATCAGAATTGGCTCTAGAACTGATTTAATTTTGGAATTCAGTTCCAAGAAATTTTCTCAATTTTTTAGGCCTATTATGTTTCTATAGAAACAATAGGACTAATTTGGGACTTTTTGAACTTTAGGTAGATAAAATAGTTGTAATTTTAATAGGATCATAATTTTGTCTCTATAGAGGTTTTTGATAGTGCTGATTTCAAATTTGAGCTTCATTTTTCATAGCTTAAAGCCAACTACCAGGGCATGAGGAATGGGGGGGTTAGGATAGGGAGAAGCTTCATGGGGATTGATTTTACCTACCTAAACTTTAATAGAGGCCTGGGGGTCTATTGAAGATTAGGTAGGTAAATTCTGAACCCAAGGGTGGGGTGGGCCAATAACCACCAACCATTGTAGCATGGGGAATGGGGTTTAGGGTGGGGAAATCTTTGTGGGGATTGATTTTATGTACCTAAACTTCAATAGAGGCATAGGGGTCTATTTTAGATTAGGTAGATAAATTTGGAGACTAAGAGTGTCTAGGGAAAAAATTGTAATGCAGCTTAAATTAAAAATTCTGAAATTTATCAAATACCTCTATAGAGAAAAAGTTATAATCTTAGCAATCTATTTGATATCAGCAGCTATAGTTACCTTTTAGAATAGAGACAACAATGCAAATTAGTAGAAATTAAGTATAGGTAAACAAGTAAAGAATGTACAGCTACTAGCTAGGCCTAGTCACAACCATAAGAGAATGACTGCAAATCAAAAGCAAGAGTTGAAAGGGTGGCAAACTGTGAATCAGCATTTTTTAAAAACACTAATTTAATGTGGTACTCTCATTGCACTTTAACAAACTGAATAAAGAAAGGTTAGAATAGACACTCTTTTTATTGGAGTTAAAATCTAACCCTCCAAATGTTTTTTTTGAATGAATTCATTAATCTGAGGAAAATATTTATCTTTAAAAGTCATGATTCTAATAAAAGTTGAATTTTCAAATATACAATTCTCCAAAACTAACATACAGGATTAACAAATTGAGCTCCGCTTAACTTTGAAGATATATTTTGCAGTTTTCTTTGTTTTATTATCATTTTGGACAGCCTCCAAGACTCTGGCAAAAGGTTTATAAAAATTGGAAAATTGCAAGTATTTTATACATACCTAAAGTTCAAGAAGTCCCTAATTTGAAAAAAAATATTTAAACATTTCAAAAAGAATACTAGTTTCTCAATTTTTGATAAAAATGTTTTTATCTTTTGAGAAATAATGTAATCAAATAAAAAAGAGCTTACAATAAAAGATTTGATGCTTTTCATTTTCCTGCTAATTCTGGTTCTGGAATGGGAATTTTTCTGGTTTTGGAAGCAATCTTTATGAAAAGTCTATTGTTGCACACATTTTCTTAAAAAGTCTTGTGGTGCATATATGCCTGGATTATTGTATATAGGGCTTTACTATATGTTGTATATATTACTTATTTAAATTTTAAAAAGGCTATACCCCACTTGTATAACTATAAGCATAAAAAAGTAAAATGTAAAAATGTATTATTTTCTCAAAATGATAATAGCCTTATAAAAATATAGGTAATTTTTTAAATAAATATATATTTAATAATGCCAGAATAAGCTTAGGGGCTAGAAGATTATATACTTATTGCTAGCATACCTGGCACACTATTGATTTTGCCTAATATACCTGGCATACAATCTAAAAGATTTTTGGGTAACTTCTAGTGCACATGTAATGTAATATGATCCTGACTATTCTGTTGGCATCCTGACACAGTTTAGCACAAGAAAGAGGGTGTCTAATGTGGTTTAGACCTTTGCTACAATAGGGGTAGCAATCTAGATTAGAGAGGACAGGAAGTGGTTGCCCATATTAGGGTAAGTATAGTATATGCAGGAAAATTCTACTGTATAAATGATTTAGCTAATGTTTTAATAAATATTATATACAAGGAGGAAATATAATTTTCTGGCATACAAGCATAATCATTGGCTTATAATTCTTAACTATACGTTTTCAAGTTTGTAGCACAGCATACAAAAGCATTGAAATATGTGTCATGATTGCATAAATTATGCTAAACAATCATTGTAGCAAATTTAATTTCAAAATTACAATAATAAATTTTGTTTTCAAACAATATTCTAAAATTTTTTACAGTTACTGGGGAAAAATATACCTCAATCAATAATATATATACCCTATTTTGTTTTACTAATTTTTCTATTTGTTGTATAATATTTGTTTTTTTCTGCAGCAATTTTTGCCATGCCTACTGCTAGTTGCATAAGTCAAATTTCAGGATGCAATTTGGAAAGGCAGGATATTATATAGCACCTTTATTGTATAAACAAGCCTAAAAAACCTACATGTAGGCTGGGTTTTTTTGCTAGTGCTTAGATTCAAAATTGCATCCAAGGTCTAATTTTAGGATGCAATTTTGAAAGTCAGGATGCTATACTATCTGGTATCCCTATTCCCTATTGAACAAAAAACCTAGGCTTAAAGTATATAGTGCAAGCTAAAGGATCAGGGAGAAGCATGCAGTACCAGCTGAAGGATCAGAGAGAAGCATGTAGTACCAGCTGAAGGATCAGGGAGAAGCATGCAGTACCAGCTGAAGGATCAGGGAGAAGCATGTAGTGCCAGCTCAAGGATCAGGGAGAAGCATGCAGTACCAGCTGAAGGATCAGGAAGAAGCATGCAGTACCAGCTGAAGGATCAGGGAGAAGCATGCAGTACCAGCTGAAGGATCAGGGAGAAGCATGCAGTACCAGCTGAATGATCAGGGAGAAGCATGTAGTGCCAGCTCAAGGATCAGGGAGAAGCATGCAGTACCAGCTGAAGGATCAGGGAGAAGCATGCAGTACCAGCTGAAGGATCAGGGAGAAGCATGCAGTACCAGCTGAAGGATCAGGGAGAAGCATGTAGTGCCAGCTCAAGGATCAGGGAGAAGCATGCAGTACCAGCTGAAGGATCAGGGAGAAGCATGCAGTACCAGCTGAAGGATCAGGGAGAAGCATGCAGTACCAGCTGAAGGATCAGGGAGAAGCATGCAGTACCAGCTGAAGGATCAGGGAGAAGCATGTAGTGCCAGCTCAAGGATCAGGGAGAAGCATGCAGTACCAGCTGAAGGATCAGGGAGAAGCATGCAGTACCAGCTGAAGGATCAGGGAGAAGCATGCAGTACCAGCTGAAGGATCAGGGAGAAGCATGCAGTGCCACCTCACGGATCAGTGAGAGGCACTATTAGAGCATTATCTTAGAACCATTCTAAAACTATTCGAAATTCGAAAATAATCGTTAAGAGCAAAATTGTTTTATGACTCCTTAGCAATAAGAGCAGAGCATGTTCTACATGGATCTTCACCAAATTTTTTTAGTCTCGAAGCCGGCCCCGGCATTCAGCGGTACAGCCGTCATCAACCGCCAGATGAAGGAGATTAAACTGTCGGACTACAAAGGCAAATACCTTGTCTTCTTTTTCTATCCGTTGGATTTCACCTTTGTCTGTCCAACCGAGATCATAGCATTCAGCGATCGGGTTAACGATTTCCGCAAAATCAACACCGAAGTTGTGGCCGCCTCGGTTGACAGTCCGTTCACTCACCTGGCCTGGCTGAAGACTCCGCGCGATAAAGGCGGCCTTGGCGATCTGCAGATTCCACTGCTGTCCGATCTGACCCATCAGGTATTTATAAATCAGAGAGCTTGATCTTTTCTCTCAGGTGTGAGATTCCATGAGTGAGTTCTCAAATCTCAGGTGTGAGATTCCATCAGTTCTCAAATCTCAGGTGTGAGATTCCATGAGTCAGTTCTCAAATCTCAGGTGTGAGATTCCATGAGTGAGTTCTCAAATCTCAGGTGTGAGATTCCATCAGTTCTCAAATCTCAGGTGTGAGATTCCATGAGTGAGTTCTCAAATCTCAGGTGTGAGATTCCATGAGTGAGTTATCAAATCTCAGGTGTGAGATTCCATGAGTGAGTTCTCAAATCTCAGGTGTGAGATTCCATGAGTGAGTTCTCAAATCTCAGGTGTGAGATTCCATGAGTGAGTTCTCAAATCTCAGATGTGAGATTCCATCAGTTCTCAAATCTCAGGTGTGAGATTCCAACAGTTCTCAAATTTCAAGTGTGAGATTCCATGAGTGAGTTCTCAAATATCAGGTGTGAGATTTCATCAGTTCTCGAATCTCAGGCTACCTTATTAAAGTAGACTATCTAACCATAAAACCAAATCATTACCAGATTGCCAAAGACTATGGCGTCTATCTGGAATCAGCCGGTCACAGTCTCCGCGGCCTCTTCATCATTGACGACAAAGGCGTGCTCAGGCAGATCACTATGAACGACCTGCCCGTTGGTCGCTCGGTTGACGAGACCCTTCGACTAGTGCAGGCGTTCCAGTACACTGACAAGCACGGCGAGGTTTGCCCGGCTGGCTGGCGTCCAGGTGCCGCCACCATCATCCCGGATCCGGAGAAGAAGGAAGAGTATTTCCGCAAGACACACGGCGGCGATCTGTGAGCGCGGATTGGATGTGTTTTCTCTTAAAGTACATTCATTTTTTGCGTCTAGATTAAAGTGCTGCGAACTGGAGTCTCTTAGGAGTATTTTCTAATAATTCTCGGGATTTCTTTACGATATTAAGACTGATTTAACTGAAGATGCTTGAATTAATAGTCTTAGTTCCAAAAAACATTTATCTGTCAAATGTAAAGTCTTTATTCCGAAAGTAGCTGGTTGATAAAAAGGATCTTTTTTGTTGCAAGGATATGGCATGTTTGAGTTAAGACTTAAGAGTCTTTGTTTCGAGCGTAGGCTATGCTTGAATTAACAGTCTTGGTTGTTGCACAAATAAGAGTTCTCTGTTAAAGCAGGAGTCTTTGTTTATTGCTGTATTGGATGAATAGGAAAAAATTTGTGGTTTTTGTTCAGATAAATGATTTACTACTGGAGCATATTAGATATAAAAAATTACAATTTGGCCATTACGCACGGATTTTTAGCCGAGTCTCAGTCTATAAGTAATAAGTCAGTTCTAACTATTGCTAGGTAAATAAAACTAAACTTTCATGATCATTACAAGTAGACCTGGCAATGTACACTTTCTGTGTCATTTTTATTATAGTTGTATTGCATTATCAGATTTGGTTTCCAGTCTTCTCGTCTTTATCGAAAATTTATGAAAATCTATTACTGTATGTGCATCTCTGTACTTATTTCTATACTTTATTATATTTTCACTATTCCTGTTTTCCTGATGCGCAATCAATAAATTTTTAAGTAGTCTCGTTCATATTACTTTAAGTAGAATTGACCGATTCATTTATTTCAACAATGCAGCCTTAATGTGAAGTCTACTATAATAATTTATTGTTTTACTGTTGTTTCGTGTCTTATTTTATAAAATTAATTAATTTCACCTGTTCGTGTGTTGTGTGTACGGGTTTCCGGTTGAAAGTTTTTTCCCAGTGTTTCTCTTTTTCATTATTACTTTTGCTTTTGTACCATTATTTTTTCCTTCTCGTTTTTATGTTCAGCTACTGTAAGTAGCGACTAACTAGTTTTTTGTTTTTGCTTTTCTATTCAAAAAGGTTAACGGTTGTTTTGTGTGTTTGATTGTTTAAAATATATTTCGAAGGTGGATATTGGCACTTGATGAAGAAACAATTGGATTTAGGCATGTTGCATTGTCACGTGACTTGCGGTGCAAAATTTTTAGACTTTCAAGCTATCAATGCCGCAATTTTTTGCGTCAAAATTAAATACGAACAAGAAAGCTGTGTTTAAATCGTAAAATCCTCATATTCATGTACATGTAGCCGAATTAAAATTTTGCCATAAAAATTCAGCATGAAATACCACTATCTGTGAACACTCATCGAGTGGTGGAAGACGTACGCACCCGTGTGGCTTAGCCAGGGAATCCTATTGGCTCGCTGCGCTCCACAGCGTAGGATACGATTCAAAACAAATAGGATTCCCTGGCTTCGCAAACTGTCAAAGTCAAGCCATGAATTAGCCGGCATCAGTCTGCCTGTGCAAGCTAGGTTCGACCCCCACTTTAAGTGTGTTGCAACGGACCTGTCGTATACTACCTTTCCGTGCAGATCAGCACTTGATGGATTCTTAGTTTTTTGTCTCCCGTACATGTGCATGTATACACTGTCAATTCCATGGCGACAACTCCCTGTATTAAGTGCGAGTACTATGTAAAAGGCAACTTTCAGTTTTAAGAAGCGCGATAGAAAGATGTATGAAAGGTGTCAATTTAGTAACGTTTACGCACTTTTCTTAATAATTTAGCTTTTAAAAAGCTTCATAGCGAGCTAGTGAATTAAAAGCGTTTATTTTGTATTCAAAGTAATTGCTTTTACAGTGATTATCGACTGATTAAAAAACTTAAAGTAACCTATAACAGTTTGAAGTGGAACTTTAAGATTTCAAACCTTGGTCAAAACTCATTTGTTTTAATCTTTATCTTTATATCTTGCCTTAGTAACACTAAGAAACATTTAAAATATTTTAAATGCCTATCTGAAGATGGAAATTTCAGCTCATTCTGTCTCTTTTGTACCGTAAAACTTAAAAATAAGTTTGATCGTCTAGTCTAGTGACTTAATTGAAGTTAAAGGGAATGCTTTCTTATTTATTATTCTGCTAAAAATTGACATACTCTAGCTCAAATCAATCAAACGAATGATTTTGGCATAACTTGATCGCTTTCTTCATTTGTTGTTTGTTTTATGTTTTTTTTCTGAACGAGACATACATGCAGGAAACATGTATTGATTTTATCAGTCGTTCTTTAGTAATTATCAGTTCTAGCTCGTATGTGTCGTCTTACATGTACTGCATCTTAAATTTCGTATTAAAGTACATCAACTTGAATGCATTAAACGAATTAGTAATGGTCCTGACAATGTGTGTAGCTCATATTAGAATTAACTTTTTATCAAGTGTATACTTCTTATTACAATTCTATTACAATATCTATTTAGTTTTATTTTATGATTTTGAATCGTATTATAGTTTCTTATAAGTTATATATTATAATGTACTATACCATCAACAATTATTCTAGATAGTATCACTTTTTATTGTCTTAACATTAGCATTTGTATTCTTTATCTCTTCTCTGCTTTAAATAAAATGTAATAAAGTCAAAATGTGACAAGATTTAAAATATATTATATAGTAATGTTGCATGGGCTATAAGAAAATAGTAAAAATTAAATGCCCATGTTGCATGTAACTAATTTTTTATGAGTAAATTTTGATGAATAATTTAGATTAATAAAGTATATTTTATGAATCTAAAAAGTTTTTATTAAGGTAGAAAATAGAGAAATAGAAAAGAGTCGTTTTGTTGATTATATAACAATTCTACTAACAATTTTTACTGTTTTTAGCAAGATAGTTTTTTAATTGTATTTCTTAGCTTTTAGCTTGACCTGTAGGCCTATACTGTGGCTTTATGGTAATCATAAGTTACTTGTTATATTTTATTTGAACATGCATGTCAAATAAGCAGTGACACAACTAAAATTTCATTAAAGTAGGCCAAAAGTATGAAGACCCAAGAGGTCAAAAGATGAGAATACATATTTTCAAAAAAGTGCTTGGTCTTTTCTATAGGCTTCTGTAAAAAGGGGGAGGGCAACTATCTCCCTTATCCTCTGATTGATTGTGTCCCTGGATATAAGCATTATACAATTAGTAAATCTAATTTGGAAATGTTTTATTGGCATGAAAGTAATTTAAAGCTCTTATTACTTTTAAGTATTCTTAAAAATACTTTGATATTTAAAATTTTAGCTATTTAAAAAAATTAAAATGTTGTTATAGTCCCTTGTATTATTCATTGATAGCTTCAAAATATTGAAAAATAGAAGTGTCATTAGTAAAATAATTTTTAATAGTTTTATTTCATTTTATGTATTCTTTTTACAATATTAGTATAAATAGCTTCTAGAATATGCTTGCTTTTGTTTATCCAAATACAATCATATACAAGATGCTATGAATAAATAATAGGAGGCACATTTATTCTGCAAATTTTCAGAAAAATTCTTTCAGCAGAAATCCATTCATAGTGAAAGTTAAAGCCTGCAATTCTGAAAGTCTGCATCACTGACCTATCTCAGCATGGCATCAATGCGCAGAGCCTACCAAGAGCAGCAGGCAAAGCAGCTGCGCACAGAGCAGGCTCGCGAGGATCGAACAAAGGAGATTCTCAATAACAGGCGGGCGGAGGAGGCCCTGCACAATGATGAGAAGGTTTGTGTGGTTCCAGTCTGGGGGGAGCAGAGCAGGTTTGCTGCTGCATTTTGTGTGCACAATAATAGGCCATGCGATTTACAGCAGAGAGTGTACATGCCTGACGATTAGAAAGTCAGGGCCGCTGTGCACCCTGTATGAGTGCGTGCCCGCGTACATTATTGGTGCCCTTGTATGTGCTCAAGGAGTCAGCGAAATTGGTAGACTAGGTAGAATGGAAGTTTAGAAGGCGCCAGTTCGTGGCTGTTATGGGTGCCAAAGTGGAGTGTCAGAGGTAGGGTGATTTCATATCTCCGAAAAGCTTTAACCCTAATGGAGATATAAGGTTTTGGAGTTGTGAAAGATGCTGGTAAACTGAAGTGTCGGAGATATAAAATGTCGGAGTTGTAAAGGAAGTTTATTTTCGAAAATATGAAGCCACCCTTCAGAAGTGCTTATTAGGGGCTTCCAGTGTGTTTGTGTCCTAAAGCGTCTTGCCAAAATAGCTTCAAGTTACCTTTAACTGCCATTTTAAGTAGTCTTGCACTAAAAAAACCGCCCTAAAAACGCGCGCAGATTGAAAAGAAGCGCCTACTCCGCCTAGCTGAGCAGCAGCGCCAGGAGCTGGAGCTTGGCGAGCGCCTGTCCCGGGCGGCCGCTGAGCGCCAGATGCGGGACCGGCAGCGGGAGCAGGAGGAGCAGCTGGCCAGACAGTTGGAGCGAGTCAAAGCAGAGGCCACAAAAGACGAGAAGATGCGACAGCAGGTGGGTACTACTTTTATTTGATCATTAGGGGTATTATTACTATAAATGGCGCAATGTCCATCAATTTTTATAAAAAAATCAATTGTGCGCAGATTCGCGAAGGCAGCACTGAAATCCGCGAGCTTGAAGCCAAACTGCGTGCCGCCTACGTTGCCAAAGAGCGCGCGGCCCAGATGGCCGAGCGCCGGGCGCGCGAATACGACGAGATGCACGGCGACGCCGAACTTGTGCGCCAGATGGCTGAGGAGGCGGAGCGCGCCAAATTGGCTGACGAAGAGCGCCGGGTGATCAAGGTCGGAATATGTTTGAAATATTTTCTGTTTTCTTTTGTATATTTTTAGACTAGCAGCGATATCCCCCTGAAAGCGGGACTGCTCACATTGTACCACTGCAGTTAATTGATTTTAGTATATTTGACTAGCGGTGATGCCCCCCTTAAGGGCGACTGCTCGTATTGTACCACTGTAGTTAATTGATTTTAGTATATTGGACTAGCGGTGATGCCCCCCCTTAAGGGCGGCTGCTCGCATTGTACCACTGTAGTTAATTGATTTTAGTATATTGGACTAGCGGTGATGCCCCCCCTTAAGGGCGACTGCTCGTATTGTACCACTGTAGTTAATTGATTTTAGTATATTGGACTAGCGGTGATGCCCCCCCTTAAGGGCGACTGCTCGTATTGTACCACTGTAGTTAATTGATTTTAGTATATTGGACTAGCGGTGATGCCCCCCCTTAAGGGCGGCTGCTCGCATTGTACCACTGTAGTTAATTGATTTTAGTGTAATGGACTAGCAGCGATGCTCCCCCTTAACTGCTCGCATTGTTCCACCGTGGTTTGAATGCTTCTTAATCTGGCTCCGATTGTTAAATTTACATGTCGCCCCTTAACCTCGCCAATCCATCAGGCCAAGGAGAAGGCCGAGTACCAAGCACAGCTGGAGCGCCAGCTAGAGGACCAGGAGCGCGCCCGTCAGGCCGCCTACGCCGAGTTCCTCAAAGAGAAGCTCATGATCGACGAGATTGTCCGCCGGCTGCACGACGAAGACGAGCGCGAGCGTCAGCGCGAGATGGAGAAGCGCCACGCCACTCAGCAGTACATCCGCGAGTTCCAAGCGGAACGCGCCGCCTGGAAGGAGGCTGAAAGGCGCCGATTGGAGGAAGAGAACGCCAAGATTAAACGATTCCTTCAGTCGCAGGGCGCTCGCGAGGCGGCCGTCGCGGCCGAGAGGCGCGCACGCGAGGAGGCGCAGGATCGCGTCAGGGCGGAGCTGCACGCTCGCATCCAGGCGGAGGAGGCCGCCAAACGGGAGCTGGAAGACGTGAGATGGCGGCTCTGAGACGCTTTTGTCTTTGGAATTGTTTTGCTTAAAGGACAAATTTGCATTAACTCGTTCGTTCCAGGTTGACCCAGGTTGACTAGCACTTACCCTTAGGCACAGCTACTAAATGTAGAATAGATGGGCCACTCAGCACATTTGCGTGTAAGCTACTTTCAGTTCAGTAGTAATTTAAACTGAAGCATTTTAATGTATTTTTAAAGCCAAGGCTCATTTATTGGCTCTTACCCACCCAACTTAAACCCCCAACCGCGCCTTTCCACACTACCCCCCCACCCGCCACAATTTTATTGCCTTTCTCGGAATTCCAGCCTAAAGTTTCCGTGTTTCAGTGTTCATTGGCCAGTACATTTCAGTGTACTGGCCAATGTACATTATTGCTGAACCAATTAGTAAGTTGTTTACGCCTGCAAGCTTGGGCTTCTAAACTTATCAAAGTCATTTCAGCCGCCTTGTTTTTATAAAATAGCTTATGTATTCTTCTTTGCTACTGAACTGAGAGTAGAAAGCTGTTTTACTGGCTCCCAGGTTGATCCCGTTAGTCGTTTAAGCAACAAAATATTGCAACGCTGTAAGTCTGCATAAGTAAACAGCAAGAGTAACTATACCTTTCGTTGCTAAAAAGTAAGCCTCGCCACATTATTAGCAAAATACCGATATGACTTCGACGGTAAACGGCAAGAGTAACCAAGCCTGTATATGCTTCGTCGTCTAATTAACCATTCAATCGACGCCCACCGCAACCATTCTAAGGTTCGCCAAGAGCTCGTCGAAGAGGAGGCCGCCGCTCGGGCTCGCCGAGCCGAGCGCGATGAGGCCGAGCGTCGAATCCGACAGCGGCTGGAGATGCGCGCCCAGCACGAGCAGCAGCTGGAGGCCAAGGAGGCCCGGCTGGCAGCCGAGCGAGCCGAGGAGGAGCGCTACCGGCAGCAGATGCTGGCCAAGTTTGCCGAGGACGACCGGTTAGAGCAGATGAATGCGCAGAAACGGCGCCTAAAACAGGCGGAGCACAAGCGCGAGGTCGAACGACTTCTGGAGGAGCGCCGGACAGCGTTCGCGGCGCAGCGCCAGGCCGAGGACGCCGCGGCGGAGCAGGAGCGCCAGCAGGAGGAGTACCGACGTCGCATTGTCGAGGAGGAGCGGCAGAGGCTCGTGCGCGAGCACGCCAGCAAGTGAGTTGCCAGGGAGCCGGCTGAACTTCTTTAAGTGATGGGTCGGCTGTGCTGGGATCTTGGCTCCCCAAATAATTGATTAGAGTTTGAGAATCTTTGGATTTGGGATACTTAATAACTCAGAGACGTGAGGACTTATGTATAGGAATTGGGATTTTTGGGATTTTTGAGTATTTTCGAGGATTTATAGGTAGGATCGTGGATTTTAGGGAGCTTTGAGTAGGATTGGGGATTTTAAAGGATCTTTGAGTAGTATTGGGGATTCGGGGGATCATTGGGTAGGATTGGGGATTTTAGGGATCTTTAAGTAGGATTGGGGATTTTGGGAAGCTTTGAGTAGGATTTGGGATCTTAAGGAATCTTTGAGTAGGATTGGGGATTTTAAGGATCTGGATTGGGGATTTTAAGGATCTGGATTGGGGATTTTAGGGATCTTTTGGTAGGATTGGTGATTTTAGGGATCTTTGAGTAGGATTTGGGATCTTAAGGAATCTTTGAGTAGGATTGGGGATTTTGGGTGATCTTTGAGTAGGATTGAGGATTTTGATCTTGGAGTAGGATTGGGGATTTTGGGGGGTCTTTAAGTAGGATTGGGGATTTTGGGGGATCTTTGAGTAGGATTGGGGATTCGTTAGTCTTAAATCCCAAATTCCGATTCGCATTCATTCCAATCTGCAATCTGAAACATATCCAGACTCATCGGCTACCTGCCCCGCGGGGTGATTCTGTCCGAGGCCGACCTCGAACTGCTCGGCCCGGAAGCGGCCGCCGAGTACCGGCGTCGCAAAGCCGAAGACGGCGAGGACTTTTACTGAAATGTGGACAATTAATCTCCGTCAGGTGTGATGATTATAATCCTAAGATTATATTACTAAACAAATTGAATAAAATACGGTCTTTTCCATATAAAAATGCATGCCTTCAGTTATTTTGCAGTTGTTTTTTTGATTTGTTAAAATAACTGTTTTCTCAAAATTTTGGTGATGAATTTGCAGCACACGCTACTGCTGCATCAAGTTGGTCAGTAGTGTTTTTCTGAACATCGCTGTCGCTTTAGTAAATACAGGACCCGATGTTGCCTTGTTGAAGTTTTTTTCTCTTCAGAGCTTTCTATGAAACGCTCTTGACCCTCAAATGATCCGTGTCCAAAATGGGATGTTTTCAAGTCCGTCCACTTTGATACACTTTGATACACAAACGAAGTTTTATCTAGCTATTTATGCTTTATTATCACACTTGGCTCTGTTGTCTGGCCAATTTCAGTTCAAATGTAGCTTTAAAATTCTATATTTTCTTTATTTACTACTTACTAACATTCTCAGTGTAAGTAGTATTTCGAGGGTGAAAGATTGATGGTTAATAATCAAAAATAAATAAGATTAAATAAGCTGTGATGTGTAGCCCTGCTAATAATGTTTGAATACTGGCAATTCGCCAAGACTAACCGTTTGTGAGCTCACTTTGACTTTATTTTCCCGATGTTGGTAAGACTCAGAGAAAGCCTTATGGATTTTTGTGGTCCAACAACGTACCGCAGATCAGCCTGAAAGCTGCTGACCTACTCTCAGATTTTTGGGACCACCACCGTTCTTTGTAATCCTTTTGGGGCCACCACCTTTTCCTGTGATCTTTTTAGGGCCACCACCGTTCCCTGTGATTTCTTGGGCCACCACCGTTCCCTGTGATTCTTTGGGGCCAACACCGTTCCCTGTGATCCTTTTGGGGCCAACACCGTTCCCTGTGATCCTTTTGGGGCCAACACCGTTCCCTGTGATTCTTTAGGGCCACCACTGTTCCTTGTTTATCTTTTGGGGCCACCAACGTTCCCTGTGATTTCTTGGGCCACCACCGTTCCCTGTGATCCTTTTGGGGCCACCACCGTTCCCTGTGATTCTTTGGGGCCACCACCTTCCATGTTGATCTTTTGGGCCCACCACCGTTCCCTGTGATCCTTTTGGGGCCACCACCGTTCCCTGTGATTCTTTTGGGGCCACCGCCGTTCCCTGTGATCCTTTTGGGGCCACCACCGTTCCCTGTGATTCTTTGGGGCCACCACTGTTCCTTGTTTATCTTTTGGGGCCACCAACGTTCCCTGTGTATCTTTTGTGGCTGTCACCGTTCCCTGTGATTCTTTGGGGCCACCACTGTTCCTTGTTTATCTTTTGGGGCCACCACCTTCCCTGTGATTCTTTGGGGCCACCACCGTTCCCTGTGATTCTTTGGGGCCACCACCGTTCCCTGTGATTCTTTGGGGCCAACACCGTTCCCTGTGATTCTTTGGGGCCAACACCGTTCCCTGTGATTCTTTGGGGCCAACATCGTTCCCTGTGATTCTTTGGGGCCACCACCGTTCCCTGTGATTCTTTGGGGCCAACACCGTTCCCTGTGATTCTTTGGGGCCAACACCGTTCCCTGTGATTCTTTGGGGCCAACATCGTTCCCTGTGATTCTTTGGGGCCACCACCGTTCCCTGTGATTCTTTGGGGCCAACACCGTTCCCTGTGATTCTTTGGGGCCACCACCGTTCCCTGTGATTCTTTGGGGCCAACACCGTTCCCTGTGATTCTTTGGGGCCAACACCGTTCCCTGTGATTCTTTGGGGCCAATACCGTTCCCTGTGATTCTTTGGGGCCACCACTGTTCCCTGTGATTCTTTGGGGCCAATACCGTTCCCTGTGATTCTTTGGGGCCACCACTGTTCCCTGTGATCCTTTTGGGGCCAGCGCCGTTCCCTGTGATCCTTTTGGGGCCACCGCCGTTCCCTGTGATCCTTTTGGATCCAACACCGTTCCCTGTGATTCTTTGGGGCCACCACTGTTCCTTGTTTATCTTTTGGGGCCACCAACGTTCCCTGTGTATCTTTTGTGGCTATCACCGTTCCCTGTGATTCTTTGGGGCCACCACCTTCCCTGTGATTCTTTGGGGCCACCACCGCTCCTTGTTGATATTTTTTGAGTTTTTTAGGTTGGGGCCAAGGCAATTCGTGTTTATAAAATTTAATGGTTGAAGGTCTGTGCGCTTGTGTTTCCAATGCACTGGAAGTTGGGGAATTATTTCTTTTTGGGATCAGCAAGCGACCCGCCGTCTGTCATGAAAGGTTAGAGTGCAGCGTTTTCACATGAAAATACTGAAGTGTGAGCTGAGCCTTGAGATTGGTTAATCCTATGAGCTTACTTTCTTTATCGATTGACTTCCAATATCGGTCTATATAAATCAGTACTGAAAGTATATATAATACACTATTTTAGTGTTGGTAAAGTCCTGAAGCCATTTTTCTGGGAATTGCTCATCTTCTCTCGCAGCTCTTCCTCTTGGTTTTCCCTTCAGCAGCTCGGGCTTCGAGCTCTCGGTAAGGGATATCAGTTTCAAGCCCCCCCCCTCCAACCAGTCTCTCTGTTGGAAGAAATTCCAAATGAAGATTTATATTTTTCTCCTGCCCCGACTCAATTCGTATTGGTTGTTGACTGACTGCATAGTGCAAGTGGGCGACCGATGGGGGAGGGCGAGCGACCTCCTTGGCGCTCAGGAAAAGCCTCATCTCTCAGCGGCCCTGACAACCAATCGTTATATAGGATAGAAAAGTCTGCCTTACCTCCTCCATTCTGCTTCTTTTTCTGTCGCTGTTCTATTAGAAGCTTGGATCATCTTCTTCTTTTTACTTTTTATATCGTTCAGTTCTGGTTGAGTCTCCCAGAGGATCCGGTACCTACTGTCAGATTATTTTCTTGCAAGACAGCCAAGTTGTACCGGTACTCTCAACTAAAAAACCTGATTGATGGCGCCCAGCAGGCAGCCGTTTCAACAATCGGCATTTGTTGGCACTACTTGCGTGTATGTAACCAGCTTATTTGGTTTGATAATGACTTTGCTATTGACCTACAGCTGTTCCGGTGAGCTGATATATGTCAACTATTGTAACTACCGTATAGATTAGATTCTTGATTTACAGTATATGAGATTTTATTATAGAGTATAAGCAGCTTGGCGTATGCTGAGGGTCAGATTGCACCTAAATAAAACAGGCTCATCCATTTCGTCAGAGGTTTTCGACGAATGACAGGAGCCAAACTTTTTGCTAGATCTTTCTTGGATGCGAGTGACATCCACGATCCACCCGTCTAAGAGACAGAGGTAGGAGCGCTCACAGGGGCGCCAACCAAGAGACAGGGGCGCCAACCAAGAGACAGGGGCGCCAACCAAAAGACAGGGGCGCCAACCAAGAGACAGGGGCGCCAACCAAGAGACAGGGGCGCCAATTAAGAGACAGGGACGCCCACCAAGAGACAGGGGCGCCAACCAAGAGACAGGGGCGCCAACCAAAAGACAGGGGCGCCAACCAAGAGACAGGGGCGCCAACCAAGAGACAGGGGCGCCAACCAAGAGACAGGGGCGCCAACCAAGAGACAGGGGCGCCAACCAAAAGACAGGGGCGCCAACCAAGAGACAGGGGCGCCAATTAAGAGACAGGGACGCCCACCAAGAGACAGGGGCGCCAACCAAGAGACAGGGGCGCCAACCAAGAGACAGGGGCGCCAACCAGGAGGCGGGGGCGCCCACCAAGAGACAGGGGCGCCAACCAAGAGACAGGGGCGCCAATTAAGAGACAGGGGCGCCAATTAAGAGACAGGGACGCCCACCAAGAGACAGGGACGCCAACCAAGAGACAGGGGCGCCAACCAAGAGACAGGGGCGCCAACCAAGAGACAGGGGCGCCAACCAAGAGACAGGGGCGCCAACCAAGAGACAGGGGCGCCAACCAAGAGACAGGGGCGCCAACCAAGAGACAGAGACGCCAACCAAGAGACAGGGGCGCCAACCAAGAGACAGGGGCGCCAACCAAGAGACAGGGGTGCCAACCAAGAGACAGGGGCGCCAACCAAGAGACAGGGACGCCAACCAAGAGACAGGGGCGCCAACCAAGAGACAGGGGCGCCAACCAAGAGACAGGGGCGCCAACCAAGAGACAGGGGCGCCAACCAAGAGACAGGGGCGCCAACCAAGAGACAGGGGCGCCAACCAAGAGACAGGGACGCCAACCAAGGGACAAGAAAGCTAACCAAGAGACAAGGGCGCCCACCAAGAGACAGGCGCTAACAGGACTCAAATTGGCTGACTTAATGACGAGAAAGTCAGGCTGTCAGGGCCGCTGTAAACCCTATTTACCATCTCTGGAATTCAGGGCGTTTAAAATCCTTAAAAAGAACATTGGAGGTGAACTCTAAGCGTTATGCATATACATGAACACATGTACATGTATAGTTAGCGTTTCGTGTGCACATGCAGAAGCCAATGCAAGAGATCTGCGACAAAACTACTTCAGTGTCTTTAGACAGAATAAATTTGCAAGGCATACTAATACTTTACCTAGTAAGAATGCAGGTACTTCTTTTTGGGCAACAAAAGTTCACAATGTCCACAATGATTTGACTGCGGTATAAACATTGTCTTCCCTATATAAAGTCAGCAATTTTGGTGTAGTGGACCAAAACAAGAAATTGCAGGCCTATCAAGTGGCCTGAAAAAAAAATAGCGTATATAAAGTTTGTTTGGCATCTGGTGTCCAGGTTGTATTTAGAGTGCTTATAATGAATTTACTGGCTAAAGTTATGTCTGCAATAAAGATATCAATCGACTGTATTTTTACAAAACAAACCTGACCGCGTCATTTTTTTACTCTTTACAAAGTCGTCCTTCAAAAGGGATATTAGTGCACCGTCTTTTCACTGGCCATAAAAGCAGCTTTTTCTGGGCCAAAAAATTACTTTGCCGTTTCTATTTGAGCCAGCAGCGTTCCTTTGGTGACACGGCCATCGCTTTCTGTGATCCTTTTGGGGCCACCACCGTTCCCTGTGATCCTTTTGGGACCACCACCGTTCCCTGTGATCCTTTTGGGGCCAGCACTGTTCCATGTGAATCTTTGGGGCCATCACGGTTTCCTGTATTTCTTTGGGGCCCAATGCCGTTCCCTGTGATCCTTTTGGGGCCACCACCGTTCCCTGTGATCCTTTTGGGGCCAGCACTGTTCCATGTGAATCTTTGGGGCCATCACGGTTTCCTGTATTTCTTTGGGGCCCAATGCCGTTCCCTGTGATCCTTTTGGGGCCACCACCGTTCCCTGTGATCCTTTTGGGGCCACCACCGTTCCCTGTGATCCTTTTGGGGCCATCACGGTTTTCTGTAATTTTTTGGGGCCACCACCGCTCGTTGCTGATATTTTTGGGACAACCACCGTACCTTGTGATTCTTTTAGGGCCAGTACTGTTCCCTGTAATTCTTTGGGGCCACCACCGTTTCATGTGATTCTTTGGGGCCACCACCTTCCCTGTTTATCTTTTGGGGCCACCACCTTCCCTGTTTATCTTTCGGGGCCACCACCTTCCCTGTTTATCTTTCGGGGCCACCACCTTCCCTGTTTATTATCTTTTGGGGCCACCACCTTCCCTGTTTATTATCTTTTGGGGTCACCATTGTTTTCTATGATTCTTTTGGGGCCACCACCACTCGTTGATATTTTTGGGGCAACCACCGTTCCTAGTGATCCTTTTAGGGCTACCACCGTTCATTAAATGATCTGTTTGGGGCCATTGCATTTCCCTGTGATTTTTAGGACCAACCTTTCCCTCGGGTTTGTTGAGAGAAAAGAAAGCCTCAACGTGACCGTCTAAGCCTACATGGCTACACAAAAATATGAACTCTTCGTCAGAATACGTACGAATAAGTTTAGTTCAGACACTAAATTCTGCTACACTAAGCCAATCACACCAATAACAGCGCACAGTTCCCCAACTGTAGCAAATATTTCTGAAGCCAATTTTACTTTATTATAAACAGAATAGTTTGAAACCTTAATATTAGAAGAGGCATTTTAAGCCATTACACTTAAGTCGCTTCTAATTCACCCAATGACTACTAACTGCGCTATAGAGTCCAAAACAGAATGTAGCAGCCGATAGCAATTGTTGCAGAAAATGTGGATAAGAAGACGGGGCTATAATAGCTAAAAATATAGAATACAGGCAAAGAAGAATTCTTTAATACAGACTGGGAGATACGAGGAGAAAAGAAAGTGGATAGCAGCCGGGGAGGGAGAGGGAAATAATGAGAAATGACCTTCCAAAACTGTGTAGCGTTTTGCAACTCCGCAAAGCTGTCAGTGCCCTAATTAGTGTAATAAGTCTGCGCTGTACGCCAGTCAGGACAAATGGTGGTCTTACTATAATATACCAGTTCATACAGAGCTGCTGCCTGCCGTCTGGCATCGAGTGAAGAGGGGGGGGGGTGAAGTTCCTTGACACCCAGAAGTTTCGTCTGCTGCAGTGCGCCTGCCATCTTTGCTTGCTAGGGTAGGCAGAAACTATGCGAATGCATGCGGTCAGCAACTGCTGACTGACTGACTGCGCGAGTCTGTCCGTGTGTGTCTGTCTGTCTGTCTGCCTGTCTGTCTGTCTGTCTGTCTCATGTCTGTCTCATGTCTGTCTGTCTGTCTGTCTGTCTGTCTGTCTGTCTGTCTGTCTGTCTGTCTGTCTGTCTGTCTGTCTGTCTGTCTGTCTGTCTGTCTGTCTGTCTGTCTGTCTGTCTGTCTGTCTGTCTGTCTGTCTGTCTGTCTGTCTGTCTGTCTGTCTGTCTGTCTGTCTGTCTGCCATCCAGTCGGGATTCAACAGTGTTTCTATACATCACAAAGCGACTTTCAAGTGGAAATCCACTCTGTTTGATGACACAGACAACGGGGGAGACTTTAGGTTAGAGTTCTGCATCAAGATTACAGCAGCGAGTCAAGTGGACTAAGGGTCCTTAAAGGCTAAAGTAGTCCATGTGGCTATCTACAGTACAAAACTGCGCTACTCAACTCAACCTGGAAGCAATCTGGGAGAGTATGATAGCTGGTATTTATAAGTCGAACAGGTCAACTTCCGCCAAAGCTTACTTGCACTATCGATGTCCGTGATTATGGCGGGCCATGCAAGCCTTCATCCCGGCCTGGAGGGTAGCCATAAATACGATAAGAGCTTTTATAAACACCACTAAAAGATGAAAGCCTAAAAATGGCACTTTCAATATTTAATCTATAAGCATGAAACCTTTCTCTCTTTCCCATTTATTCCCATATGCCATACAGTTTGGGGGAATTGCTGAAGAATAACCAGACCCAGGGATCGCCATAGGTTAAGCAGAATTGGTTGCGGTTAGTACGCAGATTTCATTGACTTTCTAATCGGTCAGGCATGTGCACTCTCTGTGCCTTGGTGGTTGGCCCTCATGGGGTGCGAATCGCACACGACAATCGACAACTTTTGAAAAAAAATACACTATGGCTTTAGTTTTGTCAATAGAAATATTCTCAGCTAAATAAATTTCGATACATGTCGGCCATTGATTCAGCCGGTAATTTTACCTGAAATGTACCTGAAAATAGTTAAAGTTAAGAGATGAGTCAAAAAGCGTTTAAATTTATTTAGCAAAAATAAAATATGCGAAGATTTGTTCGAAAGTACGTAAGTACGAAATTTGTTGCTATATTCAACCAAAAACCAGCACGGTCTATATGCTGTTCGATGAGTCAATGTTCATGGAAAGAATATCGAATTACCCACTTAGACGGGTGAGAATTGTTTTTTTATTGCGTTTGCTTTTTATTGTCCTTATACATTAGAATCTTTATATTTAACCTTCCGCTGATTGGTCGGCAAGTCTTTAAAAAAATTCTTTAAAAAATCTATTTTTAGCAACAAGATGACAGAATCCCATCTTTCTACCCTAAGTTATTGCTTATTGGCTGCGAGTAGTTAAATGATTCTATTTTTAGCAACACGATGATACAAACTTATTTCCCTGCCTCGAGAGCCATTGCTGATTGGCCGAGAGCAGTTAAATGCGCTCGTAGTTCTATTTTTAGCAACACGATTACGCAAAAAATTCGACATTTACATCAGACGGTAGGTTATTCAATGTTTTCTCCCATGTTTGGCCTTTCAGTCAGTGTCCAGCTGCATTCACTACAGGCTAAGCGATCTGCAGTTAGAATCGCTTCAACAGCGCTTAAAACATGCGCAGGCATCAAACGACAGTCTGAACGGCATTGTCCAATGCAGAGGCGTGAGCTCTGATCGGCTGGACAGTATTGTTGGCTGGTTTAAATACGAAGTTTCCGGTGCGTTCGAGGGCCGATTTTCAATATGAAAAGCGCTGATCGTTTGCTCTCTGAAAATACTGTCAGAGTAGGTTTATTTTCTCATTCGCTTTATAATCTTTCAGTGTCCGCACAATTAACCTGCAATTTTGAAGAGAGTTTAACAAAAAATGAGCTCGACTTAGACCAGCGACTTGAGTTTAAATGCCACTTGACTCAGGGCTGGCCAGCGTCTGAAGTCGATTGCCGAATTGAGGTCGATGGCAAATCGACTGGGAATGACAGCGAACTGCGAGTACAGGTGATTTGCGCTGCCTGCCATCCATCCATCCATCCATCCATCCATCCATCCATCCATCCATCCATCCATCCATCCATCCATCCATCCATCCATCCATCTATCTATCTGTCTATCTATCTATCTATCTATCTATCTATCTATCTGTCTATCTATCTATCTATCTATCTATCTATCTATCTATCTATCTATCTATCTATCCATCTATCTATCTATCTATCTATCTATCTATCTATCTATCTATCTATCTATCTATCTATCTATCTATCTATCTATCTATCTATCTATCTATCTATCTATCTATCTATCTATCTATCTATCTATCTATCTATTTATCTATCTATCTATCTATCTATCTATCTATCTATCTATCTATCTATCTATCTATCTATCTATCTATCTATCTATCTATTTATCAATCTGCAGGTAGAGAGCAGGTCACCCGAGAACAGCACCCTCAGCATCGAGCTGGTGTCCTGGCAGCGGTACTACGGCGGCAGGCTGGTCTGCGTGACTCGCCGGGCCTGCCCTGCCCGCAGCGTCTGTCTCGGCGACTTGACAGCCGACGAAGCAGCAGTCGGTGCCAAACTGCTGTATCGAGGTGAGTACTGCTATGTTCGATTATAAAAGTACAATTATATAATCCTAGGTTTATCTGATAAACATTTAATCACTGATTTAGTGTGCATCTAGATGTACTAAAAAGTACACATCTGCTTATAGATAACGTTTATAAATTATTGGATAAAGTACATAACACATAATATCAAAGAATGAACTTTACTTAAAGCAGTAAAGAAGTACATTTTCTCTCACGATAATCGCGGATAAAATTACATTTTTGTTTTTTCATAATATTTTCTTTTAATAAAAGCGCAAATAAAATTACAATTTGATTTTCATACAACTGAAAGCATTATTTCTACTCATATCTATCATTTGGATTCTCTAATAGGCTATCTGCATCTCCATCAGTCATTACCAACAGCTAAAGCCGCAACTTGACAATTGTGTGAATAAATTCCATGCAGTCCGAGCCGCAAGCAAGTGCAGCTTCACTGAGATGCCGGATCTCGGTAGAACAGCGGCTCGGTGCAGCTCCAACCGCGGATGGCCCAGCGCCCGGCATCGCTGCAAATTGGTCTCAGCTGATGGGAGTGCAGAGCTGGTTGCTGACGCAGTGGTAGGGATTCGATATGACATGCTGGGGATTTCGCGTTTATAAGGCTAGCAGCATCCTTTCATCCATCAGTTTCTTCATTACAGTTTTTTCTATTCTGTTGTGTTCTATTCTGTTCTATTCTATTCTATTCTATTCTATTCTGTTCTATTCTGTTCTATACTATACTATTCTATTCTATTCTGTTCTATACTATCCTATTCTATTCTATTCTATTCTATTTTATTCTATTCTATTCTATTCTATTCTATTCTATTCTATTCTATTATATTCTATTCTATTCTATTCTATTCTATTCTATTCTATTCTATTCTATTCTATTCTATTCTATTCTATTCTATTCTATTCTGTTCTATACTATCCTATTCTATTCTATTCTGTTCTATACTATCCTATTCTATTCTATTCTATTCTATTTTATTCTATTCTATTCTATTCTATTCTATTCTATTCTATTCTATTCTATTCTATTCTATTCTATTCTGTTCTATACTATCCTATTCTATTCTATTCTGTTCTATTCTATTCTATTCTATTCTATTCTATTCTATTCTATTCTATTCTATTCTATTCTATTCTATTCTGTTCTATTCTATTCTATTCTATTCTATTCTATTCTATTCTATTCTATTCTATTCTATTCTATTCTATTCTATTCTATTCTTTTCTATTATGCACTAGCCTCGCAATGCATATTTAAATTAACGCCCTATACCGAGAACTCAATTCCAGCAACGAAACCAAGCTGAGCTCACAATTCCACCCAATGCGTTAATTGCGAAAACACTTTAAAAGTTTTTAATTGATGACAATAATCGCCCGCTGTTGGTAGCAGCTAAATAGCAACATTGAATGAAAAAGCCGACATTTATCAAACGATCCAGTTCTTGAAAGCGATAAATTTAAACTCAATTAGCTATAACGACATTTATAAAGCAGGCAAATATTTTATAGAGAATATTCCGGTCGTTATAGTATACCTGCAGTTGAAAAAAAGTCTATAATGTACTTCTAATTTAAAAAAATTAATAAGTTTTTCTTCTATTTCAAAACTACACATATCCGATCAGCGTATTTAGCGCTGATGAAGGATTCCTAGATATAAATCTATAAGATTTCAAGAAACACTATTTAGTAGGAAAATCACCTACTGTAAGTAATATAAAGAGAATAACTCTATAATCAACTAATATTTATTGTAAAACAACAGGTTCACAACGCGTCTTCAATTGTGAGCACATTTTCGGCTCCAATAGTTGCATCAGCGAAGACTGCCGCTGCCAACTCCACCATTGAGTGCGTCGTTGATCAGCAGGGCTTTCCTGAAATCACTTTCAACCATGTGTTTGCCTATGGTGAGCTGTGTTGGCTAGATTAGCAATCCATTCTATTCCTTCATCCATCCTGATGTTGGCTAGATTAGCAATCCATTCTATTCCTTTATCCTTCGTGATGTTGGCTAGATTAGCAATCCATTCTATTCCTTCATCCATCGTGATGTTGGCTAGATTAGCAATCCATTCTATTCCTTCATCCATCGTGATGTTGGCTAGATTAGCAATCCATTCTATTCCTTTATCCTTCGTGATGTTGGCTAGATTAGCAATCCATTCTATTCTTTTATCCATCGTGATGTCGGCTAGATTAGCAATCTATTCTATTCCTTTATCCACAATGATGTTTGCTAGATTAGCAATCCATTCTATTCCTTTATCCACAATGATGTTTGCTAGATTAGCAATCCATTCTATTCCTTTATCCACAATGATGTTTGCTAGATTAGCAATCCATTCTATTCCTTTATCCTTCGTGATGTTGGCTAGATTAGCAATCCATTCTATTCCTTCATCCACAATGATGTTTGCTAGATTAGCAATCCATTCTATTCCTTCATCCATCCTGATGTTGGCTAGATTAGCAATCCATTCTATTCCTTCATCCATCCTGATGTTGGCTAGATTAGCAATCCATTCTATTCCTTCATCCATCGTGATGTTGGCTAGATTAGCAATCCATTCTATTCCTTTATCCTTCGTGATGTTGGCTAGATTAGCAATCCATTCTATTCCTTTATCCTTCGTGATGTTGGCTAGATTAGCAATCCATTCTATTCCTTCATCCACAATGATGTTTGCTAGATTAGCAATCCATTCTATTCCTTCATCCACAATGATGTCGGCTAGACTAGCAATCCATTCTATTCCTTTATCCTTCGTGATGTTGGCTAGATTAGCAATCCATTCTATTCTCTTATTCATCATGATGTTAGCTACACTTATAATGCAACTGATAAAATATAATCGCAATTTCAGAAGAGAAAGCCACTCTGTCCGCAGCCAGTTTAGACTGGGCCCCAATCATAGTGTCTCTGATCATTCTGCTAGTCATATTACTGGTCATACTGGTCATGGTGGTGATTGCGGTTCGGAGAAGGCGAAACTCAACGACCGGCGGGGGCAGCGGCCGAGCAGACAATGGCGGCGGGAAGACTGGATGAATCCATTCTTTATTAGTTTTCGATCATTTTTGTTGCGACTACGAGCCTATATAAAATTAATGCTCTCAATAAAATTTTAAATGTTTACAACTAACCCTACTTAAAGTAGCATTCGATTAGCTGTAGGATATTTAATCCTAAATGAAATAGAATTTAGAATTCTGATAATTCTGATAAACTTATTAGTTATATATATAATAGTTTACATTTTTCTACATGTATAACGTGTAGTACAAGTATATAGTAAAAATAATAGCTCGTAATACTAATCTGAGTATCAAAAACAATTAAATTTGTGCTGCTGAAAACAAAAACTTTTAATTTAATTGAATTTTTCTTGTACCCCGTAGGTTGAGGTTGAGAAGTCGCAAGCTATATGTAGTTTATTTAAAAATTTGCGGTGGCTCTGATTGTTATTATTAAATTCTCGAAAATCGTATAAATACTATAGCAAAGTTGCAAGTACCGGCTTGCAGTTTAAATTAAGAACGGAATTAAACCCGGAAATTTGGCAGGTCAGAAGGAATTATTATAAGAATTTTTCTGTGGCTTGTACAATGCGGAAAGAAACAGGACAGCCGGCGTGTTATCACCGGTCATGGGGTGCAAGCATGAAGCGGTTCAATCAAAGGACACGTGGTAACATTATTGTACAGTGTGTTAATTATATAACCGTTGTTGTGGCAGTTTATAAACTAATTGATCAGAGTCACATGTATTTACATGAGTCTGAGCGAATAAGATAAAGAAAAATTTACATGCAAAGCCATAAGGCTCGATAAAGTAAAGTTAGTACTATAGCTGCTCCTTAGTCGGCCTGCTATATCGCAGCCTTCGAATATGTGCCACTTCTGTTAGCTTACCAATTACATTATACAGTATACTTGATAAGCAGCTAGTTCTCTCTTTCACGGGCGTAATACTATCAACCTAGTGCGTCAAAAAAGTTATTAGACGCGGCTTTCATATGATCATATGATAGTGAATATGGCCATAAAATTTATTAACGCCTGATCGTTTTTGCCTTTGCGGACGAAGGCGAGAGCAACCCGAACTTGGTCCATAAGTAAAAAAGAGAAATTGGAACTTGCCTATTTAATTGAACTGTTTGCTTTTTTTAACATATTGCAGCTTATTTAAGTTTTAGTAACATAAATATAATGCATGTGATATATGAGCCCGCGGCCTTCTCTATATTTTAATTTCTCATTGAACTATACGAGCATTGTAAATTAAACCTAACGCACGTTGGTTGCAATAATTCAGCATAATCAACCCATGCAAGATATTCTGTACCTACGAAGTGCCGCGGGTTTGCTTTCGTGGCCTCGGAGTTTCATTCGCTCGGATTTAAATTTGTCGAACATAGCAGAACAGCAACAGGTGGAGCTCTCGAAGCTCACAACAAATGCCATTTACCGAAACTACATGTAAAATTTCAATTCATTTCATACACTCAAAAAATTCATAAGCAAGCTGCTGGAAACTTTAAATCGTCTGAAATTACTACTTGTTACTGTTTCATTATATGGAGCGAAACTCCATACAACCTGATCTACATGTACCGTGCACAGTATACATGTACATTGTGATGAGGACGCACTTTTTCCCAAATCCCGCGCTAGCACATGGGCTCTAAACTTACTTGCCTACTAACAGTGGGCAGTGGGCATTTTTATCCTTTTTCTGCGAATTTTCATAGAATCTATACTAGATATAATGTCTGGCCATACTAGTAGTCATAATAACATAGGCGCAGCTTTTTGGGTCATAAATCATCGCTTTCGAAGCTGATCTGACAGCCACCTGCGCCTCACTCAGTGTTGAAGCGGGCGCCAGATGGTCTGAGAGGATGCGGGCGGTAGCTTTTTTTTCATCATTTTGACAGGCCATCAAGATTTATGAGGTCAGAGCCTATTGTTCGGATTCACTCAAGCGTGTGACAGCTTTGACAGCTATGCGTTTTACCCCTAAAAGTACCTTGGGATTAGCGATTAGCGATTTCTCTTCATTATCTTCACTTTCTATTTAATAAGAGCTTTCTAATGTATATTTTTTCATTCATTTCTGTCAATCCTACGCGAAAAGTCATAAATCATTTTGTTGCGATTTTGAGTGATTTATGGCCGCACCTGTCATCTTTTTACGACCCTGTGGGAACTGATAGGATCTCTCGGTCACGTGATTCTGGGTAGCAACGAGCTTAGCCAATCAGAAAATTCGGCGCTCATTTTAACAAAACGGCTCGGCCAATCAGAATCGACGTGTTCCGTTATAACAAACTGCGGTCCAGTTGGCGGCTATTTAAACCGGAGTTTTCGGCCCGCTCGGACGCAACTTCTTCTTACTTTGGCTCGGGCCCAGCGCGCAACTCCTGGTTCCCGGAGCACGACCGTCGTTTCTTGATCCCCGGATTGCAACTTCCCCCATCATCATCAAGGACGAGTCCCCCGGTCGACAGCAGCGAACATCCAGTTAAGAGCATCACCTGCTAGCTAACAGCGAAGATTGTGACAGCATCATCCCGAGTCTACAGCTGCAGAGCATCGAGCCGATTCGGTCACTGTGGAATACCTGGTCTCTGGCTGTTGAGTTTCTGATTGGTTGGGTGAGAGGCTACCTAGACTTGCTTGATTGGGTGATCCCTTTTCTGTCCCCTGTTGCAGTAGCTGAATTAGGCGCACACTTTTGCTCATTTTGTTCAGTAGTGCTGTTGCTGAGGCAGGAATCATTCAATAATACTGCTAGTAGTCTAAGACTCCAATTCAATCTAAAGTGTGAAGTGAACTAAGGAGAAGGTTAAATCTAACAGTTATCTTTGTCGGCTTTATTTCTTTGTTCGCCGATGGCTCAGATGAGTAGCTAAGCTAGTAGGCGCCGGTCACAGTGGACCAATGGCCAGGCAGTTCTCAGTCGACCAATCTAACAAATCAGTGAGCAAAACTGCCAAAAGTGCAGAATCGGCGCCAGAGATGTACTTTGTGCACTCTAGGGTAGCCAAGCGGCTCGGGTAAATGAATCATGCGGTCTCTGAAGTTCGAGTTAGCCTATCATCAGCGCTATGAGAGGCTAGTTGGCGCGTTGAAGGCTAAAAGTACATATCTTCGTATTTAGCAATATAATAGTACATGTAGCTACCCCATAGACTCGCCACCGCAAGAATCCCCTGCACAAGTCCCCTCTGTACCTGCATGGCCAATGCGATCTAGTCCCAGCAGTGTCCCTTATCATCGGCTATGACTTCGAGATTGACAGCAAAAAGACACTAGTTGGCAGGTAAGTGCAAAGCCCCTTCTAGTCGGAAGCCCGATTTCGAGAGTCCCGGTGTGGTGAGCCAGGGCGCACGGGCTGGTGGCAGCAAGTTAGTTGATCTGCGGATTAGCTAATTTCTACTTTCAAAATTCTCCCTGCTCGTCTCTCGCTGTCCCTCTCTTAGCTATAGGACCTAGACTGCTCGCCACACGATCAAGCTACCATGGGGCTGACCATCTGACAGGAGTGGGGGGCCAGGTCTCTAATTGATTTATTTCTGAGCCTGAGGCCCGAAGGCTTCCCTAACAAGGAGCCCGAAGGTCGAAACCCATCAATTGTATAGCTATAGATACGGGATCACTGTACAGTATACAGTTGTCCTTGGCCAGACTGTTCTCAAGCTCCAAATTTCACAAGATAAAAATTTCACGAAAGTCGAATCTTTTCAACTGAGAGGTTGCGCAGAGAGGTGACTAGCTAGACTTTTCAACAGTTTTAGCCTAGATCGCTATTTCTTCGCTATGTCAACAAGAAACTGCATTTAAATCGATGTGTTCTTTATTTTCAGTAAAAGCTGCACACTAATCGCATTGTCACCGGATTGACTGTAAGCCTAAAGTTTCGTGGCTTTGGTGATATAAACAAAGTAAGCGTGAAATGTTTTTATTTCTCACGAAATTACTTGATATTAAAATTTAATTACTTTGAAAAGCTTTTTACTACAAAAATTAATTAAAACAACAATGATAACTACGGCAAATTGTGTGGAATATCTTTTTTAAGTCTCTTATTTTATTCGAAAGAAATAATTTTTCTTACACCTTGTACTTCCAGCGAGAGACAAACCAAGCTGTGCACGCGTTATTCTAAATGGAACCATTCGACCAATGTTGGCCACTTCACCTGTTGTAAAATACGTGTGTAGTGCGAAAAACCTGAGAGTATAGGAATGTCAAAAGCTCTAGTTCTAGTATACTCTATTTATTTGACTTTACACTTGTCTCCAATTCTTTCGTACTGTTGTCGTGTCGCATAGAGGTCAGAGGACATAGACAAAGCAATAAGTTATAAACATGACTAATCTATTGAGGAAGGAAATTTTATGCTTAAATTTGTATTTTTTTCACATTTATCCTACTTAATTTGCACTTATGATGGCTATGTATTGTTTTGCACTGCCTCTTTTAATTTTTTATGACAGTATATACCAATACCACTTATCACCAACTGCAACTCAACTCCTGCTCTATCTTTGTAACTCAGTTACTCAAAATGCGGTACAATGCTTGCTTAAGCAACACATGGCAAATTTTAATGAGAGTAGAGTAGGGTCTATATCTTTAATTGCTTCAATAATCTATACATAGACTATTATTATATTTATTAATTTATATAATTAGTTAGGCCTACTATGGCTACTAGTATTAATAATTTGCATCATACATAGGACTGTGAATTTTTTTATCTCAGTTGCCTATAACTAAGTTTAGAAATTTTTTGTTTCTAAAATTCAGTATATAAATGCCATACAATAGGCCCTCCTATAATAATACATTAGAGGGGTATATTAGAGGGAAGGATGCTATATCCATAATCAGGATCATGGCACACCTGCACCAGAATGAATCCTACCACACTCAGGAAGATGTCACGTGTGTGTGGGAACATATTTCAGCATATTTTTGGAATGTGCGCTGTGCGCGAAGCTAAAATATGAATTTGTGCGCCAAGGTATACATTTCTTTATTGACAAATACATAGCTAACTAATGCGTTGTAGCACTAAAAACTCAGTAAAGTCCAATCAAAACAAAACTAAAAAACGGATAAATTTTCATACCTCATGTAGGCTTTTTTTACTCAAAACTTTTGCTTTTTTTAGCTCACGTAGAAAATTCTCAAAAGAAATAGCTTTAACTTTACAATAAAATCTCATTTTGAATTTTATTATTCGTTTCACTTACCAAGAAACAACAATTTTTTATTGATATGCTTGGAAAAAATGTAATCTTAAAGCATATTTTACGCACTGCATATGCAGATTATACATTTAGGTGACTCATTGTGAGCTAAATTTTCTGATAATGTTTTGCTATGCGCCACTGTGTGCTAAAAACTTCTGCTAAGCCATACTCAGGAAGGTGGCCTGCACGCGGGAATTTTCCCGCGTGCACAAGCCACACTAAAATTTTGGCGTGTAAATAGAGGTCTCAAGCCATGCCTAAATTTTCAGCATACAAGTTTTTTACTTGGCGTATAACCTTGGCGTGCAATTACAAACTGACAGTATATCAACAAGTCAGATATAGATGTATACACTATATATATACAATATATAAAGTTAAACGTGAACAATTGAATTTGAATATTGATTAAACCAACTAGTTGAGGCTACAGCCTAGCCTACAGCCAGGCCTACACTCTACAGCCTACATTAAAATTAAAATATCCAGTAACTTTTAAATGCTCTTGTTTTGTGACTCTTGTAGACTTTTAGTTTATTTGTTTCTTGAAATGTGAAGAAAAAGTTTTTGTTCTTTGTTCTTTGTTCTTTGTTCTTTGTTCTATGTTCTTTGTAGCGAATTTCCTTTTTTATATAAACTTTGTTTAACATAAGTAGAAAATTTATTTAAAAATAGTATCTAATACGGTTAATATTCAAATCAAAAATGCAAATACATTGTCAACGTAGAATAAATAGTCTATCGACAATTTTTTTTTACAATTTACTGTAGGGTAAACAGATGGTGTAACCACTTTTGGCATACAGGATTTTGGTATACACAATTTTCAGCATACATGATTTTTGGTATTCAAGATTTTTGGCATGCAACAGAAACGTCATGTTAAGGGTTTTAAAAAATTGGCGTACATTGGCATGCACCAAGGATTTTTCCATAAATTGATTCCCGCGTGCACTTGCCACCTTCCTGACTATGGCTGCTAAGCCTTTGTTGTGCGCCGTGTGCACCACTTTGTGCATATTTTTCGTTGATGTGCGCCAGAATTTTCCGCCATAATGTACATCTTCCTGAGTGTGGGAATCCTATCAAAAAAGTTTGATTACGCTGTGCACTATAATAAATCCTATAAAAAAGTTGGCTTGCGCTATGCACTGGAACTATTCCTATCAAAAAAATTGCTCATGCCATATACTACAACTTTTTGAAAAAATGCAGAAATCAGTAATTTTCCATTTGAGAAATACTAGTAAAACTTGTATTTGAATCTGTTTCATTGAAAGTGCAATGTTAACATAAAGTAATTAAAAAGCTATTAATTTACTAGCAAATAAAAAGTGGTAATAAAAAAATTACATGTTAATTTTCTGTCAAAGAAAATCTTGTCTCCTCAGAAATTTTTACATTGCACCAAATTGTGCCAATTTTTTGTCTTATGCCATACTATGCCAGATTTTTCTAGGCCTACCTTGCCTTATTGTTACATAGCGCAGTGCATGTTCAACCCCCTTTTGTGCTAGAATTTCTATAAAAAAGGCCATCTTCTTTACTATGGTGCTGTATCAATATAAATAGGTCCCTTATTGAAACTAAGGCAAAAGAAGGGACTTATCTAACAAAATTGTTTAACCAAATTTTTATTGAACAAAAGAATAAAACCATAGAATATACCAGAATGCTCAATCAGCTTCCAAATTGAAAGCCGAAATATAAAACCATAGACACTACTCCTGAGGTGAATAAGAGATTTGTAGTACTGAAATTAGAGAAGTAGTCACCTTTTTGTATGTCCATTCAAGGGGGAACATTTTTATGGACAGAAGGTCCCAATTGTATATTTGCAGCTGTAGCAACAGCTTTCGTCTAATTAGATTTTTTGTCTAATTGTCATTCTTGATAGAAGCCGTAAGCCCTTTCACTCATGCTTGCAATCTGAGCACAGACGCAGTTGTGCTGGGCCAGATTTCTAAGCCTGGTAGCAGTCAAACTTGAAGTGGCGCATCACCATTTAGAGTATCATTTTGGCATCTCAGTCATGCTGAAGTGTTTCTCTCAGCCTTGAGTTTCTGCCTTAGCTGCTGCATGGTCACAACTCTTTGACTGGTAGGCTTGGGTAAGGGCACAGTAGTTGGCAGAGCATCCTTTCTTGGAGACATGTCTAAAGGTTCACCTCGGACAGTCAGAGATTTTCATTGCAGGACTGGTGGAATTGCTTTGTACAGATTTCTAGCAGGAAATGCCATAGTCACTAGTTGCGTGCCCGGCTTTTGGCAAAGTCTTGGGCAACTGTACATTTCGTCAGTGAAGTGGAGGCTGCACATGATGGCACATGCCCACTTGTGCTCGTTGGCTTTGCCAAGCAGGTCGGCTCTGTAGAGTTGGCGCACCCATTCTTTGCATCTTGGACCATCAATTTATTTGGAGTGGCCAAAAAGGGTATAAATCTAAGGAACACAGGCAACTAAGCTGAGTTATTATACACTAGGCATCAAATAGATAGGATAGATAGATAGAAAGACAAGGGAAAAACATTGTCTATGGCAAAATCAATCTCAATACACTCAGGTTGATGAAAAAAGCCAGCACTACTTTCAAATCACTTCACCTTAGAAGTAGGGTAGCTAGCAAATAGTTTTTGCCTCAAAAATTTTTCGCAGGGAGCTTGATTTAGCATTCTGGTGTATTCTGTGAATAAAACTTTCAAATTGCTTTATTTTTATGCAGATTGTTTTGAAGTTATCCTATAAGTAAGGTGTAAGCAATAAGTGTTTGTTATTAAGTATTTGCTTAGAATAAACAAGCAAAATAAATGAATAATAAAATGTTAAATATTAATCAATATATTTATTAAATAAAATATATATTATAAATAACATAATGAAATGAAAGCTTAGACTTGGGGAATAAAATTTTATTTAACTTGTAGCTGATTACTATTAAGTTGTTTTTATTAATGCACTCTAAGATGAGTACATTTCTTGGCTTTTACAAAAGCTTTCTAACCAAGCACAATGTTGTCTATGGTTGATAAGAAAGGCAACAAAGGAAAGAGTACAACAGTAATAATACTAATATGTAATAACTGCTACAAACTATTTTAGTAAATCCTCAGAATCCCCCTTGACTATGCAAATATATGCAATATATAGCTAATAAAAATCTAATATGCAATGCAAATGTATATTAAAATCTTGGTTCTAAAATGCACTAGGCCCCAAGTGACTGAATCACTAAACTTATTTATTAATAAAAATGTTATAGTCATTTTGTAAAATTAATCTATTATATAAGTTTAATATAAATAATTTTATAATAATTTTATAAATAATTTTAGTTTAAATAAACTGTTATATTAAACCATTGTATTTTAAAGAATCTCTTTATCTTAACCCCTCTTTTCTCTATTTTAATTATTGGTTTTAGGCTATAAAAAGGCATTTATATTGAAACTAGATAAAAATTAGAGTTTTTGCTTTTACTAAAAATTTCTTTCAATTGTACAAGGGGCATTCAATAGTTTCTGGACCAAAGTCATAGAATTGCTTATAAATTGAGTTTTGGATTGTTAAGGTATCCAAAATACTTATAAAATAGTCCCAAATATTTATTTTTTAGAAGATTATTAATAATTTAAAATTGAAAATGATAAATGTTATAACTAACCTTGATATATAACTTTTAGCTTATAATTGAACATATATATAGGTCTATACTTGCCATCTACGAGTAGTGCCCCCTTTGAAGTGGCCAATAAGCAAGGGACAAAATTATTTATGTGGATCCTCTTGGCCTTGAAATCTCAGCAATTCCTCTTGTAAGCTTTGACATTTCAGCAATTCCCAAGCCTTGAAATCTCAGCAATTCCCCCTGTAAGCCTTGACATCTCAGCAATTCGCCCTGTAAGCCTTGAAATCTCAGCAATTCCCCTGTAAGCCTTGACATCTCAGCAATTCCCCCTGTAAGCCTTGAAATCTCAGCAATTCCCCCTGTAAGTCTTGACATCTCAGCAATTCGCCCTGTAAGCCTTGAAATCTCAGCAATTCCCCTGTAAGCCTTGACATCTCAGCAATTCCCCCTGTAAGCCTTGAAATCTCAGCAATTCCCCTGTAAGCCTTGACATCTCAGCAATTCCCCCTGTAAGCCTTGAAATCTCAGCAATTCCCCCTGTAAGTCTTGACATCTTGACATCTCAGCAATTCCCCTGTAAGCCTTGACATCTCAGCAATTCCCCCTGTAAGCCTTGACATCTCAGCAATTCCCCTCCAAGCCTACTGTCATTAATCGCGCTTCGTTGCATCAGGATTTTGGCCAAGCCAATTATAGTATAGTATCCTCAATGCCTTATCCTGCACTTTTGTTTGCATTTAAAATTATGATATTAAATACAATAATTGATCTATGATATGTTGCATTAACTTTCGACCACCCACCGTTTTTCTTGGCACATGTTTTGATTGATACTGAACACAGGTATTATTTTTATTTACAGTATAAGTATAATGTGAAATTGGTTGAAGATAAGACAGGACCTAATTTCACACGGACACAAAACCCTGTGTTTATAAATCTGTTTAAACTATGAATTCATTTCATTAAAGCTTGTGGTATCCGTGTCAGTTTGTCTTAACTTTGCAAATTCTGTTACTAATCAGCTGTGTCAAATCTCCTAGTTAACATAAATAAGTTTATCAAAAACTTGTTTAGCTGGATTTTCTGCAATGATATCGCTTCTGTCCTTAATCGCTTCAGGGTATGAGGCTACTGTCCTTAGTTGCTTCAGGGTGTGAGGCTACTGTCATTAGTTGCTTCAGGGTATGAGGCTACTGTCCTTAGTTGCTTCAGGGTGTGAGGCTACTGTCATTAGTTGCTTCAGGGTATGAGGCTACTGTCCTTAGTTGCTTCAGGGTATGAGGCTTCTGTCCTTAATCGCTTCAGGGTATGAGGCTACTGTCCTTAGTTGCTTCAGGGTGTGAGGCTTCTGTCCTTAATCGCTTCAGGGTATGAGGCTACTGTCCTTAGTTGCTTCAGGGTGTGAGGCTTCTGTCCTTAATCGCTTCAGGGTGTGAGGCTTTTGTCCTTAATCGCTTCAGGTATGAGGCTACTGTCCTTAGTTGCTTCAGGGTATGAGGCTACTGTCCTTAATCGCTTCAGGGTATGAGGCTACTGTCCTTGGTTGCTTCAGGGTATGAGGCTACTGTCCTTAATCGCTTCAGGGTATGAGGCTACTGTCCTTGGTTGCTTCAGGGTATGAGGTTACTGTCATAAATCGCTTCAGGGTATGAGGCTACTGTCCTTAGTTGCTTCAGGGTACGAGGTTACTGTCCTTAATCGCTTCAGGGTATGAGGCTACTGTCCTTAGTTGCTTCAGGGTGTGAGGCTACTGTCCTTAGTTGCTTCAGGGTATGAGGCTACTGTCCTTTGTTGCTTCAGGGTATGAGGTTACTGTCATAAATTGCTTCAGGGTATGAGGCTACTGTCCTTAATCGCTTCAGGGTATGAGGCTACTGTCCTTAATCGCTTCAGGGTATGAGGCTACTGTCCTTAGTTGCTTCAGGGTGTGAGGCTACTGTCCTTAATCGCTTCAGGGTATGAGGCTTCTGTCCTTGGTTGCTTCAGGGTATGAGGTTACTGTCATAAATCACTTCAGGGTATGAGGCTACTGTCCTTAGTTGCTTCAGGGTATGAGGCTACTGTCCTTAATCGCTTCAGGGTATGAGGCTACTGTCCTTGGTTGCTTCAGGGTATGAGGTTACTGTCATGCTTTGATGAAGAATAACAACATTCCGTAAAGAATTGTTGCATATTGCGATGATCTACGAATACGCCGTTAAATTGGCTTGCACGTTGCTGTAACTGGACCAAGACATATTTGTTTAGAAGATAACTTTGTCACAGACTTTTGCGTGACTGTGCGTTACTTCAACTCTCACTTATAGTGTAAACGAAAAACGTAAAATGTGTAAAAGCAGTTTTGTTTGGTAAAGTCAACATGGTCAGATAATTCAGTTTTTTGTTCTATCTTGTTGGCTTTTTCTTATGTGCCTACTTTTACCTTGCCTGTTATAGTAGTATAATAAGGTTTGGAAGGCTATACTTTGCGAAATTTTATAATTTTGAGAAAACTTTTTTTCGAATGAAAAGTTTTTTAAACATTTTTTAAACCTTGATTTTTAGGGCTCAAATTGAATGTAAAGCTCAATGTAAAAGCTCATGAGGATTTGCTGAAATGCTATGATGAAGGAATTCAACCAGAAAAGAATCGACGCTTGGGGGAATTTCTGAGATGTCGATGCTCATGGTGGCATTGTTGAAATTTCTCATCGGGGGTTGTTCAGATGCTGATATCTTAGGCTTTCAGGGCTGGTGATTTTTTGCTTTAAACATAATTTCCCTTAAAGATTAACATCAGTGACTGTACAAGGTCAAAACCTACATACTTATTCTCAACATTCTTTCTTTCTTTGTTGCCTCCCCAACGGGGGGGGGGGCGCAGGTTGCTAGTCAAAACTCAATTCGAAGCTAAAAAACCCTCGCATCCCCATGCTTCTATGCCTATACATTCAGTTCAAGCAAGCCCCAAAAACGGGACTGGGTGTGCTAGTCTCTTGTCATTCACTGTGCTGTTAACCAGTTAAGTGAAGATAATCGATGGAAATAATCGATAATCAAAGTTTAACAAAAAAGTAGAATTAGTTCTTTAAATGGAAGCTTGCATTGTTCGTACGACTTGTGGTGGGTCTTACTCTTGCCCTGGATTGAATTGAAGCGACTGACTGAGTGCTAATTCAAGTAGCAGCGTGTCATTCACGCGTCTGCCTGTTTTCTACGCAAGAACAACGTTGATTCTACGTCGTTTGTATGAGAGACGGAGTGGAGAGGTTGGCTGTTGTATATGTGGATGGGTGGGGTGTGGTTAGGTACACTCATTTACCTATCCGTACAGAGAATAGAGGGTCTGTTGATGCTCAAATATCTCATTGGCTGGGCGTTCTGAGGTGGCCATACAGCCGGTCTAGAGTCTCTCCCGCGGTCGTGGTTTTTTCTTACAAAATTCCGTGTACTTTCTCCGTGCCTCAACTGGTTTAAACCAGGGGGACGGGCATGGGGTGTGGTCCCGACGGTGGAGAGAGGTGGGTGGTCGGTTCAATCCAACTCACCTCCCCGCAAATCCAGTTGTGTTAATAGAAGCCTTCCTTCTTCTCTGTACTGTATATAAACCCTTCTCAAGTGTAACAATTCTCCTGCCACTCTCTGTCTGTCATAGCGATCTGCTCTTCTCAACTGTGTTATTGTAAGTTTCAAATATATAAGACGGTCATTATTAAAACTTGTTTTATTAATATAACTAAGTTAAGCAATGTCATTAGTGATTCAGTAAAGTACGAGTGAAAGTATGTTCAAATCAATATATTCTTGGTTCAGACCAGATTTTTAAAACGGTTTCGGCCAATATTTGAGCAATAGTTCATATACTACTAGCAGTAGCGTCAACTGGCCCTAAAAGGGCTTTTTGAACTCTTGAAACTTTTTTGAATTCTTTACAGGCAGTTTAATCACAAATGAAATTGTTTAATTATATACTCAGCAACATTGAAAAGTCGTCCCAGTGAGCAGTGTGTTTCGACTAGCGTCTATCACCTGGCCAACCATTTTGATATTCAAAAAAGGTTTAACAAAACAATGAAAAACCGGGCGGGAGCTTCAATCCATCCAATCTTTGCAGTCTGCGCAGTCTCAAAGGCGGCGACCTTTTTAATGTTGATGAGAATATACTTTATTTTGAAAGTTTACACAACAGTTTTTTATTCTTCATTTCTTTCAATTTCAGACCAAAACAAACTAACGAACACAAGCAATCTAGAAATGTCTGGCAACAAATACGAGTTCATGTACTTTCCCGTGAAGGGCTACGGTAACATGGTTCGCATTGTCCTGGAGGATCAGGGCATCCCGTACGAGTACAAGCCGGTAGGGGAGAACTGGCCCCAGGTAAAGCCGACTACACCGTTTGGCCAGGTGCCAGTGCTCACTGTTAACGGATCGACCCAGATTGCTCAGTCTCACACCATCGCTCGCTACCTTGGCCGCGAGCACGGCCTGATGGGTAGCAACAACATCGAGCAGGCCCAAATTGAAATGTGGATCGACCAGAGCGCCGATTTGCGCAAAAAATTCGCCAAAATGATCTACACCGACTATGAGAACGGACTCAAGCCGTTCCTTGAATCTATCCCGACCGAATTGGCGCCGTTTGAGAAGCAGCTGACTGGAGACAGTGCTCACCTGCTGTTTGGCAAGCTGACCCTGGCTGACTACATCGTGTTCGATGTGCTTCACGTGCTCACCGCTCTGAGCCCGACCTGTCTGGACAGCTCGCCCCACGTCAAGGCGTTCTACACCAGCTTCGGTGCCAGGAAGAATCTGTACGCTTTCCTGGAAAAGCCAGAGATCAAGTCCATGAAGTTCACCGGATCGCCGCATCTTTAAATGGGCTAGGATTATTAATGATGTTTTTTAAACAGTCTGCAATTGAAATCGAAACTATACGGCTGATATGAGAGCTTAAAACTATTGTAGTTCACTATCGTTAGCATTCTACTATCTTCTATAACCCTAATTATGACTATTTTCTAGCTGTATTATGACAACTGTTGTGTGTTTATTTATTTATAAACATTTACATTATTTATAAACATTTATAAACAATTTTAGTTTGTATCATTTTATAATCAACACTATATACATATTTTAAGCATGCGGCATCATATCCGGTTTTAGATTCAGTTCATTTGTCTGGTTATTATCACTAATTCTTTAACTTATAAATAGACGGTATTAGAATAAGTCTTCATTCTTGTAAGTTTTCACTAGCGTTTTTATCGTTGGATAGAGTTTTCAATGGTGCCACCCTGAGATATATTGAGGTATAGTCAATGTAGGAAACAAAAGCAGAAATTTGAGAGACCATGATCCAGGCATCCACTCAAGTTTAGTCTCGATAAAACTTTAGACGCCAACTTTGATTGTGGTGTCGATTTCTGGTTTTCAATAGTGCACCAACCATCCTATGAAGCCACCTAAAAACTAGACAAAAGTCATGCCGGATGTCCACAACAATTAACTGACCATTTCTGTTGACTCCTTTCAACACTTTTAAAGCCACCCCCTTGATCCCCAGCTACGCTTTACATAGCATACAGACATAGAAAACATCTGTAGAAGTTCTTCCATTATATTTATATATATATGCAAACCCGCAGCCGCAATGTCCAGCAACACCTACGAGCTGACCTATTTCCCAGTGAAAGGCCTGGGCAACATGATCCGTCTGATTTTGGAGGACCAATCTATCAAGTACAAGTTTAACTTAATCACTAAGGACACCTGGGCTGACTTTAAGCCTACAACGCCATTTGGCCAGCTGCCAGTGCTCACGATCAATGGCAAGACTAAAATATCTCAGTCTCACACCATCGCTCGCTACCTTGGCCGCGAGCACGGCCTAATGGGTAGCAACAACATCGAGCAGGCCCAAATTGAAATGTGGATCGATCAGACAATCGACATTCGAACGAAGTTTTTGCGAATGATCTACGAAAATTATGAGGCCGGCAAGCAGCCGTTTATCGACTCTATTCCAGCCCAGCTGGAGCCGTTTGAGAAGCAGCTGACTGGAGACAGTGCTCACCTGCTGTTCGGCAAGCTGACCCTGGCTGACTACATCGTGTTCGATGTGCTCCTCGTGCTCACCGCTCTGAGCCCGACCTGTCTGGACAGCTCGCCCCACGTCAAGGCGTTCTACACCAGCTTCGGTGCCAGGAAGAATCTGCACGCTTTCCTGGAAAAGCCAGAGATCAAATCCATGAAGTTCACCGGATCGATGCATGTTTAAATTTGCTCGATTGTTCTTGGAAAGCAGTGTGGAATTGAAATTGAAACTATATGACTGATATGAGAGCTAACAACCCTTGTAGTTTACTATCGTTAGCATTCCATCTTCTATAGCCCTAGCTGTGACATTTTCCTAGTACAATTACAGTTGTCTGTTTATCTAAATGCTTTTAGAACATCTTTTCCGTATACTTTTTGATTAAACATTTTATATATATATGTTAAGCAAACGGCATCACTTCTAGTTTAAAATTCAATTCAATTTTTCTGGCTAGAATTACTTCGTTTCTTCACCGTTGTGTTGCAGAAAATTTGTTAAAATATTCTATCTGCAGAAAAAACTGCACACCATTTCTAGTAATTAAATATAACTCGTTTAGTTCTACTTATTTCTTAGTAGAGTGGTTTACTGTTTATTTCTATGTTTGAAGCAGCTTAGAGAATGAGAATGTTTACGAGTCAATTAATCAGTGTTAGGTATAGATAATTTAATAGAAAATCGATCCGATTGTAAAAGCATTAGTCTGTCAATTTAATTGATATTAGTTTCAGATCTAGGATTTTAGAATTACAATGTGTAGCGTGTGTTGTACGATAAGCCAAGGGAGATACGTGTAATAGTGACACTGTGTAATCATTTTGTCTAGTTTCCACTAGTGAAGTCTTTTCGTAAAGCAACCTAGAAGTTAGTCTCTTCTAAACTGTTTTTGGAGGTTATTGTATGCTTTCGATTAGAGACGGTACGGGGTCTGCTTGTCCGTCATAATCTTTTTAGGCTAAATGACTCATTTTATTTTCTACAAAGTGCGGGTTTCTTACTATCTAATCAACTCTCTCTGGTCGTGAGAGATAGTACCTGAATAGGGTGGACGTCTTAAGTTAAACATCTGGACGGGAAACCAAGGAATGACATAGAGTCCATATACAATGTAATTTTTCTCATTTGGAACACATTTCAATGATGACAAGAAACATGTTTACATAATGTCAGAGGAACACAAATTAGCTGTAGAGAGAAAAGTACAAATCATAATTGTTAATTGCGCGTCTTATACTTCTGGGCATGTATTGGATTTGATCCCCACTCGCGACTAGTTTAATCTAGCTAGTTTTGCTCCAGGGTAGTATTATTGAGTAGCCGTATCCCCTGCATGCTCTGGTAGCTCAACTTACCAGGGCTCTGAAAAATCCAGGTCCGCGTTCATTCGCTCAGCTCAATATTAAATACGTTAGACTAACCAGCTGCTGCAGCTGCAATGGACTATGTCTGCCTTTCCAACTGCTATGCCAATCATAAATTGTGTAGCGAATTGGAATGGCCACTCAAGTCCCAAGTCGTTTCGTTTCTTCTACGAGTCGTATACAGCTCTGCCAACTGCGCATTAGGCTTATTCAGTGTATCGATCATTACCTCGTCTAAACCCACCTCAACCACGTGGATAGACTGCAGTTGTCCGTAAATATATAGCAGCTGGTAGACTCATGGCAGATTCTCTCTCTCTCACTCTAGCCGCCGATTTCTAAACTAGCTACTTATTAACTCTGCGAGCTATAACTTTTACACAGACGGTATTCTAATATAAGTCTTCATTCATTCTTGTAAGTTTTCACAGGCTTTTTTCAATGGTTTTATCCTGACAGATATTGCGGTATTAGTCTATATAGGAAACAATATCAAAAATTTGTGAGAAAATTATCCAGGTAACCACTTAAGTTTAGTCTCCATAAGTGTGTAGACGTGAACTTTGACTGTGGTGTCGTTTTAGTTATAGTGCACCACATTTTAAAAACCGCATTCAATTCCAGCATATAAAGTGAACACAAAATTATTGCAAACCCGCAGCCGCAATGTCCAGCAACACCTACGAGCTGACCTATTTCCCAGTGAAAGGCCTGGGCAACATGATCCGTCTGATCTTGGAGGACCAGTCTATTGAGTACAAGTTCAACTTAATCACTAAGGACACCTGGGCTGAAGTGAAGCCTACAACGCCATTTGGCCAACTTCCAGTGCTCACGATCAATGGCGAAACTAAAATATCTCAGTCTCACACCATCGCTCGCTACCTTGGCCGCGAGCACGGCCTAATGGGTAGCAACAACATCGAGCAGGCCCAAATTGAAATGTGGATCGATCAGACAATCGACATTCGAATGAAGTTTTTGCGAATGATCTACGAAAACTATGAGGCCGGCAAGCAGCCGTTTCTAGAGTCTGTTCCAGCCCTACTGGAACCGTTTGAGAAGCAGCTGGCGAGTCAGGAGGACAGGACTCACCTGTTGCTTGGCAAGATTACCCTTGTTGATTACATTTTCTTCGACCTGCTGCTAGCTCTGGTGGCTCTGAGCCCCAGCTGCTCCGACAGTCTGCCCTCTGTCAAGGCGTTCTACGAAGCTTTTGGCGGTCGCGAGAAAATCGCCGCCTTCCTCAACCGTGACGACATTAAGGAGGCCAAGTTCACTGGGACAGATCATCTTTGAGTAGTGAAGTTTGAGTAGTGAATGTGGTTTGAGTTTGATTGAACCACCGTCTCTAGACGCTTAATAAAATTTACTCAAAGTATTCATTTTGCCATTATAACAATGCACGCAAAAAAATTGATTTCACTTTGTTGAGGTGTTGGAGTAATTTATTTTTTACTATCAATTGCTAATCAATAATGGCTGTTTTCATATTTTATAAGCCTAGTCCTATCTGTTTGCTTCCTGCAATATTTTCCCGTTATAATTTTTTTATTGTTATCAACAAATTGCAAAAGCCGCTTTCTTCAACTTGAAAACAACTTCAGCCTCAGTTTTCCCTCTTTTTGATAAATGGTTATTTATTTTTTCTACTCTAATACATATATCTGTTTTCATATTTGTATTATTAATAATAACCCTTTTATCTATGGCCAATAGTCTTTAAATTAAAAAAATACATCTTTTCAATTTTATTATAATGACGTCTTCACGATTTCATGTTTTGTTCAAGGACCACTAGAAGAAGAAAGGCGGGACACTTCGTTTCTTGGAAATTAAGGCTGATTTTCACGGAAAAATGCACTAGCGAGATAGGAAATTTTCACTTTTTTTTCACTTTAAAATGGTGATAGCTTTTTATTGGAAGCAGATACAAAGCTCTTCTTTTGATATAACTTACAAAACATGTTGCTTCAACGGATTTTATAAAGATTTTTTTGAATAATTGATCTTCATATTATTAATCAAATGCATCTATTTTAGCAATATGTCATTAAAAAAACTGTTGGCTGCCCAATTCACTGCTTATTCATTTTAGTTTTATACTTTTTATATAAAATAAGTAGCTATAGTAACTAAAATAATATGAAGATCAATTATTCAAAAAAAATCTTTATAAAATCCGTTGGAGCAACATGTTTTGTAATTTATATCAAAAGAAGAGCTTTGTATCTGCTTCCAATAAAAAGCTATCACCATTTTAAAGTAAAAAATGTGAAATGTTCCCAGCTCGCTAGTGCATTTTTCCGTGAAAATCAGCCTTTAATAAAATTTCCAAGAAACGAAGTGTCCCGTCCTTCTTCTTCTAGTGGTCCTTGGTTTTGTTAAGGATATTCTAGTCATAGAGCTGCAGGTCATTTCTGTAAGGAGATTTTAGTCATAGAGCTGCAGGTCATTTCTGTAAGGAGATTTTAGTCATAGAGCTGCAGGTCATTTCTGTAAGGAGATTTTAGTCATAGAGCTGCAGGTCATTTCTGTAAGGAGATTTTAGTCATAGAGCTGCAGGTCATTTCTGTAAGTAGGTTCTAGTCATAGAACTGCCGGTAATTTCTGTAAGGAGATTTTAGTCATAGAGCTGCAGGTCATTTCTGTAAGTAGGTTCTAGTCATAGAACTGCCGGTAATTTCTGTAAGGAGATTTTAGTCATAGAGCTGCTGGTCATTTCTGTAAGTAGATTCTAGTCATAGAGCTGCAGGTCATTTCTGTAAGTAGGTTCTAGTCATAGAACTGCCGGTAATTTCTGTAAGGAGATTTTAGTCATAGAGCAGCAGGTTATTTCTGTAAGGAGATTCTAGTCATAGAGCTGCAGGTCATTTCTGTAAGTAGGTTCTAGTCATAGAACTGCCGGTAATTTCTGTAAGGAGATTTTAGTCATAGAGCAGCAGGTTATTTCTGTAAGGAGATTCTAGTCATAGAGCTGCAGGTCATTTCTGTAAGTAGGTTCTAGTCATACTCGTAGAGTTGCCGGTCATTTCTGTAAGTAGGTTCTAGTCATAGAGCTGTCGGTCATTCTGTAAGGAGGTTCTAGTCATAGAGCTGCAGGTCATTTCTGTAAGGAGGTTCTAGTCATACTCGTAGAGTTGCCGGTCATTTCTGTAAGTAGGTTCTAGTCATAGAGCTGTCGGTCATTCTGTAAGGAGGTTCTAGTCATAGAGCTGCAGGTCATTTCTGTAAGGAGGTTCTAGTCATAGAGCTGTCGGTCATTTCTGTAAGGAGGTTCTAGTCATAGAGCTGCTGGTCATTTCTGTAAGGAGGTTCTAGTCATAGAGCTGTCGGTCATTTCTGTAAGGAGGTTCTAGTCATAGAGCTGTCGGTCATTCTGTAAGGAGGTTCTAGTCATAGAGCTGTCGGTCATTCTGTAAGGAGGTTCTAGTCATAGAGCTGCAGGTCATTTCTGTAAGTAGGTTCTAGTCATAGAGTTGCCGGTCATTTCTGTAAGTAGGTTTTAGTCATAGAGCTGTCGGTCATTCTGTAAGGAGGTTCTAGTCATAGAGCTGCAGGTCATTTCTGTAAGGAGATTTTAGTCATAGAGCTGCAGGTCATTTCTGTAAGGAGATTTTAGTCATAGAGCTGCAGGTCATTTCTGTAAGTAGGTTCTAGTCATAGAGCTGTCGGTCATTTCTGTAAGGAGGTTCTAGTCATAGAGCTGTCGGTCATTCTGTAAGTAGGTTCTAGTCATAGAGCTGTCGGTCATTCTGTAAGTAGGTTCTAGTCATAGAGCTGTCGGTCATTCTGTAAGTAGGTTCTAGTCATAGAGCTGTCGGTCATTCTGTAAGGAGGTTCTAGTCATAGAGCTGTCGGTCATTCTGTAAGTAGGTTCTAGTCATAGAGCTGTCGGTCATTCTGTAAGGAGGTTCTAGTCATAGAGCTGTCGGTCATTCTGTAAGTAGGTTCTAGTCATAGAGCTGTCGGTCATTCTGTAAGTAGGTTCTAGTCATAGAGCTGTCGGTCATTCTGTAAGGAGGTTCTAGTCATAGAGCTGTCGGTCATTCTGTAAGGAGGTTCTAGTCATAGAGCTGTCGGTCATTCTGTAAGGAGGTTCTAGTCATAGAACTGTCGGTCATTCTGTAAGGAGATTCTAGTCAAAGCTGCTGGTAATTTTTATTTCAATTTCTACTTATCAGATTGATTCGGAATTCAGAGGTACCAGGTATTTGAAATTTTTATTTTCGAGATGCGCGCTCAACATTTTGAACTTTTTCGTTATGGCTGGTCTCCATGCGAACAATTTGTATTTGTTTATACTGTAGAAATTTTACTTTTGTTTAGATTATCAGGTTTAAATTTGCCACACAAAACACTTAGATAACACTATAACACTTTGCTGCTTGTGCAAAGCTGTGGGGTGGACTTTGGAAGACGTTTGATCAACTAAAGCGACTCGCGGCTTTTCAATCGAAGTGGGTTAGCTATAAAACTCTTACACCTTGAGCGTGTTGCTGGCCTCGAAAAGCAAGTTGACTTTTGCGTCGCTTACGAGATAACACCAGAAGCAACTTATAACAACTAAGCTTATATCGGAGAAAATATTGATTATGTCGCAGAAATACGAATTGACCTACTTGCCAGCCAAGGGTAAAGCCAATCTAATCCGCCTGATGCTGGCCGATCAGGGCATTCCATACAAGTACACCGAGTACGACAGAGCCAATTGGCCGGCTGCCAAGCCCAACTATCCGTTCAAACAGCTGCCAGTGCTCACAGTCGATGGTTCAATCCAGATTGCTCAGTCGCATTCCATTGCTCGCTACCTTGCTCGCGAGCACGGCCTAATGGGTTCTAATAGCATCGAGCAGGCCCAGGTAGACATGTGGCTAGACCAGACCTTGGACTTGCGCAATCGTCTGTTAAACGTGGTGCACATTGACTTTGAAAAATTGCTACAACCGTTTCTGAACTCGCTGCCCGATATGTTGGAAATCTTTGAAACTCGTCTGGCTGCTCAGCCGGCTTCGGCCAAGCACCTGGCGCTGGGTAAACTGACCATTGCCGACTATGCACTGTTTGATGTGCTCTACTACCTGCAACTGCTCAGGCCGGAATCTCTTGACAACACTCCGGTATTGAAGGCATTCTACACGGAGTTCGCCGCCAGACCCAAGTTGCGGGCCTACATGGAGACTGACGAATTCAAATGTCTGAGAGCGACTGGGTCGCCGCATCTGCAGTAGGGGGTGACAACCATCTCCTTGCGGGAGCTAAAGACTTGGACTTTAGAAATAGAAACATTCCAGTGCCTTCTGTGTTCAAGAATAAAAATATACTTTTCCAACTATCGATTTTAATATTTTAATGTGGTTTTTCAATATTCAACATTTGTTTTAATCGCGATAATATTTCTATTTCTAAGTTCTTAGAAAGATAGACAGACAGACAGACAGACAGACAGACAGCTAGACAGACCGATAAGACAGGCACTAAGACACTAAAACACTAAGACAGACAGATAGACGGACAGACAGACAGACAGACAGACAGACAGACAGACAGACAGACAGACAGACAGACTGACAGACAGACAGACAGCTAGACAGACCGATAAGACAGGCACTAAGACACTTAAACACTAAGACAGACAGACAGACAGACAGATACTAAGACACTATGACAGACACTATGACCGGCAGACAGACAGGACTGATGCTATCATCAGTAGTGTATACAGCCTTTTATTTTTATTTCTATCTTATCGTAACGGAGGACTTTCGAATAGTAAAAGGTGTCATGAGATTTTGACTGCGAAAACTCACTCGGCTCTTGTGGTGCCCAATATTCAATGGAAATGAATGAACATTGGACAAGCTAGGGGTTAAAATGGTGTTTTTTTCTTAGAATTTACACACGGTTGAATGCTAAGCTGGCTTCCATAATTCATTGTTAAACAAACTTATCTCTGCTGCGCTTCGCTCAACAAAATTGGTTGTATCTATGAAGGGTGACTGGCTTTGATTAAACTAATCATCATGGATTCTAAAGAGCCATCAACTTCGGCAAAGTCTAATGCTACTACAGCATCCAGTTTGTTGCCAAGTCACGCGGAGTTAGTCCGAGCTTATCGTATGGACGAATTGTGGATTAGTAGGATAGCTGAGCACCTGGACAGATTAGCGCTGGCAGTTCTGGGATTGGAGCGCTACACCGCCTGCAGGTCGGGACTGTCTGCTTTCGGTCAAGTTGCCTCGAAAGCTTTGTACTACGGGGCGTCCACTGCGCAGTGCTTGCAGACTCTTGGCGAAGAGTACGTCAATCTTGTGCAGGTGCGGACTGGACAAGTTTCTAGATAAGGTTTCAAACGCCATGGTTAAGGAACTAGGAATGTTGCTAAGCGGTTGTTATGGTTTCTATACGGTTGCTTATTGTTGCTATGCCGTTGCTTATGGTTTCTATTCAGTTGCTTATGGTTTCTATTCAGTTGCTTATGGTTGCTATGCGGTTGCTATGTGGTTGCTATACCGTTGCTATATAGTTACTATGCTGTTTGTTGCTTGTGCATGCTATGCGGTTGCTACGTGGTTGCTTTTGGTTGATATAGATGCAATTGCTGTGCAGTTGCTATGTGGTTGCATATGCTAGCTTACGGTTGCTATGCGGTTGCTATGTAATTGCTTATGGTTGCTAATGATTGCTATGTGGTTGCTTATAGTTGCTTGTTCTTGCTTATGCTTTCTTTTAATTGCTTATGGTTGCTACGTGGTTGCTATACCGCTGCTTTATAGTTGCTAGGCTTCACCAATCTCGTCTATCTCCGCCAGGTCGACCGCAGTCGCCGCCGTCTCCCCGGTAGTCGAGCTCGCCTATTCCTAATCCTACTGCAGTGCCTGTTCCCCGACCTGTTGCTGTGGCTGCTCAGACGGGCTGAGCACAGGTGTCGCTCCGATCTGACGCTGTCAGAACCTATTCAAAGACGTCGACTGGCATTGCTAAGCCGTTTAAGCGCCCTAGCAACCAGCGCGTACGAGTTGAACAGCGCTTTATTCTACATCAACGGTTCCTATTATCAATTAAGCAAGCGAGTTCTGGGTATTAATTATCTGCGCAGTCGTCCCGGCCTGGGTCACGTGACCGAGACTCTGTATCGCCTGATTGGCTGGCTGAGTTTGGCGCGCTTAGCTGGGCGCGCAGTTAATCAAATGCGCTCCCTAGCCTCGGCATTGGCTGCCGCAGGCGCGGCCGCTCCAACTGCAGAGCCGTCGGATAATCCAACAGATTCGATGTCTTTGCAGGAGAAGCAGACTTTCGAAGCCGAAGCCAATAATAACAATGGCCGATTAAATCGAATCTGTCCATTGTGCTGCGATCGAGTTCTTGAGGCCAGCGCAATCGCCCTCTGCGGTCACGTGTTCTGTTGGGCTTGCATTGTGCGCTGTCTGCAACTCACCGGCAGGTGCCCGCTTTGCAGATTAGAGTGCCAACCGAATCGAGTTGTGCACCTGGCTAACTATTCCGATGCACCTATGTAGGATTTAAATTCAGATTTTTCACTTGGCTTTTTCAAAAGCTCGAAATTTCTGATACTGGACCATTTTTACAAGCTTAAGTGCAACGGGTGTGAGAAAATTCTAGTTTCATACTACTTACTAAGTAGCTTAGCATAAAAACTCCGCCCAGTTTTAATAAAGTCATTCTTTATTTATTGTAACTCAATATTAAAATGATTTTAATTTCATCTTTTGTAAATAAAATCGGTGCCGTATTAGTGATTTTACAGGCCAATTACAAACCTTAGTAATTAACTTTGCTGTATTCGTTTTTATTTTACAGTGTAGACAATCTTTTCAATGTTTTAAGTGTCAAGCTAGGTTTTATTGGAATTTCCCTCGCGGGAATCCCCGCCTTGGACTGTACGTTCTAAAAATAGCTACCTTATTAGATAATAAACGAATGAACATTAACTAGCCACGCGCGGGGACGAAAGGACGAAAAGTGCAAGTACAGAACACCCTTTTCCTCTCTTACTTCAGCTGCGTCTACGAGCCAAAAAGTCTCATTAACAAATTCCTAGTAGTCACGAGTTTGCGGTCGCGCGACGAAGAAGGAAGCATGTCTGAGCGTTCAGCCCTGCTGACGGGTCAGCCAGACAATGGCGAGGACGGACCAGAATGGGCCTATCAGGACGACAGGCCCAACGCTATGAGTCAGTCTATTAATAACGACAGCCTAGAAGCGTCCGACCCGCATGGATTGGACAATTCTAGAAATTCGTACGTTGCTTTCTTATCAAATAAAAATCGATTATTTTATTGTCTAAACATAGCTAAGCAGGGTTTAGATCTGCAATGTCAAATTTTCATTTGATATAAAAATATGAAATCCCAACCCAAACCCTTTTACCCTAGCCCACGACCCTATTTACCCTAGCCCAGACCCTATTTACCCTAGCCCAGACCCTATTTACCCTAGCCCAGACCCTATTTACCCTAGCCCAGACCCTATTTACCCTAACCCAGACCCTATTTACCCTAGCCCAGACCCTATTTACCCTAGCCCAGACCCTATTTACCCTAGCCCAGACCCTATTTACCCTAGCCCAGACCCTATTTACCCTAGCCCAGACCCTATTTACCCTAGCCCAGACCCTATTTACCCTTGCCCAGACCCTATTACCCTAATCCAGACCCTTTTACCCTAACCCAGACCCTATTTACCCTAACTCAGATCTACCTTGTATATGATAATATTTATATGATTATATTTCAGCAACATGTCGAGCCTAATGAACGTTCTGAAAGGCAACCTGGGCACTGGAATACTTGCCATGCCCGTGGCTGTTAAAAATCTTGGCTTTTTAGTAAGTTCTACTATAGGTTTATATTATATTTAGGGAATATTATGATTCATCCGTTTAATAATGATTTATTATCAAATTTGCAGCTCGGGCCATTGACAATACTCGCCATAGGTTGCATTGCCACCCACAGCATGCATTTGTTGGTGCGGTCTGCTCAGTACTTGCGTCGAATGTAAGCCTCTTCTTCTTAGTGCGCTTTCTTCGACTTGTCTGGTAACCAATTTTTATTTGTTATCGTTTTTAGCAAACGCGTGTCCTACTTAGACTACTCGCAAGTAATGTACGAAGCAACTTTGCAACGATTTCCTGGCCGGGATAAACTAGCAAATGTTCTTAAGTGAGTTTTTTAATGATCGTTTTGACTTATTTCTAAGAAAATTCTGTAGAATTGTTCAGTAATAATTAATTGCCAAGTTGTTTATTTTAGACTGGTCACTGCACTGTCATCGTTAAGACTTTTAAGCATGGTTAAGACTTTTATTAGGACAAATTGGGTATCAGTTTACTTTTCCGTTTTTTTATTTTGGCTTGTTACCCAGTTACGAGTTGATAGTTACGAGTGGTTACTTGAGACTATCTCACTATCATATTAATAATATTTCAGAATTTCATCACCACAAATATGTTTATCGTTAGGAGATACAAATATTTGTTTGCTGAATTTTTCATAGCGCATAGGGTGGAATCCAAGACAAGTACTGAGGTAGACTTTCAGACAGGTGCTGAGGCAGACTCGAAGACAGGTACTGAGGCAGACTCCAAGACAGGTACTAAGACAGAACTCCAAGACATGTAAGACAGGTACTTACTGAGGTAGACTCCAAGACAGGTACTAAGACAGACTACAAGACAGGTACTGAGATCGACTCCAAGACAGGTACTGAGGCAGACTCCAAGACAGGTACTGAGGCAGACTCCAAGACAGGTACTGAGGCAGACTCCAAGACAGGTACTGAGGAAGACTCCAAGACAGGTACTGAGGCAGACTCCAAGACAGGTACTGAGGTAGACTCCAAGACAGGTACTGAAGTAGAGTCCAGGAAAACTACTAAGGCAATTGTGTAATGGTTCATTGGTAGCATTTTAAGTTTGCTGTAATTTTGCTATTTGTCTAGCAGCTTAACCCACGAAGGACTTTGAGCCGGGCTACCCCTAACCGTGCCATATATATGCTCATATGGTGTTATTAACTACATGCGTTTTCAATTATTGTTCTAACGCCACTAAACTCGGGCGCATTCAGGTCATTCGTGAACGTTTCATTATTGATAACGCAAATTGGATTCTGCTGCGTGTACATCCTGTTCGTGTCGGATAATTTGCACCAGCTAGTCGACTGCAACCTGCAGCCGGGCTCCTCTAATTGGGATGTAAATATCTATAAGGTTCTGGTGATGGTCTGCCTTCTGCCCTACGTGTTCGTTCGGAATCTTAGACTGCTGAGCTACTTCTCAATGCTGGCTAATGTGATGACCGCTATTGGATTGGTCCTCGTATTTACCTACTGCTTGCAGGTCAGAATTGTGGCTGTGTTTTTTGCCTCCGTGTTTATCTACTTGTTTCAGTTTTTGTTTGTTGCTTTCCTCTCTATGATTCAGATTTTTCGTTTCTAATTTCGCGATTGTCTTTATATTTTTATTACTAATCTATTAATATCTACTCACGTTAGACATTAATACTCTTATTAAGCAGCTCGTATTCTAACATTTAATTTTATAAGCTAAGCTAAATATGATTTCACGTTTGATTTGCATTTCTAATGTCATTATTTAATCGCATGTCTACTTGATGGCAAGTTTGTCTGTTTAATATTGGGTCGAACAATAAATATGCTACTACTAGTAATAGGTTACTTAACTCAGTAGTTTTGTTTGATACAATACAATAGGATACTTTTTTGTATGGCTTCCTACTTTTGTTATTACTTTATCTACTAACGCAAGCTCCGCTACTTTTTCTACAACTAAATTTTATGGCCCCTGGGCATAGACTGGGGGGGGGGTTTCAGCTGCTGCGTCCTTAATGTACATTACCGGTCACGCTAGCCTATGTACGAGCTACACTAGTCGTTAGATTGTGAATTCTCTGCCCCTATTTTATTGCCCATCGTGTCACGTTCCCCGGGCTCCAAGCCTGCAATGTACATTATCCTCCGCTCAAGCATATGTACATTAGTCGGACAATTTAAAATCTCTACCCCACCCGTGCTGTATTGCCCATCCTCACGCCCTTGTTACTTTTTTTAGCTACATACAGTGTGTCATTATTATCAACCACGCTACAGCTAATCGCATATTCGTATCTTTCGAAGTGTTTGATGCGTTAATAGCTTAATTAAATTAATTGATCTTATTATTTATACAGGATCTGCCAGACTACAGAGAATACGCGTTAATAAAGCCGGTCAATCTGTGGCCAATAGCATTCGGTTTAATTATATTCGCATTCGAAGGCATTTCGCTAGTATTGCCAATCGAGTCCCGTATGCACAGGCCGGAGGAGTTTGGCGGCTTTACCGGCGTACTACAGCTGGGCATGACCATTGTGACGTGCTCCTACACTGCTGTTGGATTCTACGGCTATTTGAAATTCAACGAAAGCGTGCAAGGCTCCATCACCTATACGATTAATGACAAGTTGTGGGTCTACCAGCTCATCAGGCCGCTGTTTGCCGCTTCGCTGTACATCTCCTACGGGCTGCAGTTCTACGTGCCGGCTGTTATCATTGTCGGCTGGGCCAACGCTCGAATTTTCGGCCCATGGCGTCGGCAAGTTGCCGAAGCCGCCATCAGGATCGGCCTGGTGCTGTTCACCTTCGCGGCCGCCGTTGTTGTGCCTCACCTGGATTTAATGATTGCTCTCATTGGCGCATTCAGCAGCTCTTGTCTGGCTTTGATCTTTCCGCCTATCATTGATTACATGGTGTTTAGCGGCCCCATTGTAGGTGAGTGATTCTGAGACGCCAGATCTAAATGTACTTTTAAAAGTACTTTATTATACATTTGATTGATTAATTTCTATTACCGATTGTTAATTACTCTGTAATGAGATTTTATGGCTAGACTCTCGCGCCACACGACATCCTGGTTCGATTCCATGCTGCTCAAACACTTTCATTTGTGGCTTGTTGCATGCGCAACTCCCCCTCTGATTTATACCGGCCGTGCAACTTACTTTGCTATCAAAAATGCAGCTTAGCTACCAATGAAAAAACTAAGCAAAACCTTACCTAAAGTTTTGGGTAAACGGCAGGAGTAACATAACTGTAGTTCTAAAAGCTAAATGCCTCGTCATCTAATTAGTAATTAGTGCATATTTGTTATGTTTTATCGGGCGGACATTTTTGCGACTTAACCTTGGCTGGCCCCTTCGCCAGCCGGCCGAACCGGCCGGGTGTTCCGAATGTATGTTGAATGTGCTCACGAGTCAGCAGAATGTGCAGAATAACCTTAGCGCTGTGTGGTTGTGGGATCATGTCGCTGAAGGCCCCACAGCCCTCTTGCGAATATTGCACGCCAAACCCCCATTGTTTACAGAATCCGACGATTACAACGTAACAGACGAACCAGGCTCATCTTCGGCCTCATCGTCTAGCCGGAATTCCGCCTGCTCTCACGCTAAGAACCTGTTCATCGTGTCCTTCGGCCTGATGGGCTTTGTTATTGGCACCCTGACTACCTTGATCAGCATTGTTGATACCTTTCAACAGTCGTCGAATTCCACCGCCCCGTTTGTCTGCTCGCCGCCTGCACACCTGGCGGGCGCGACCGACTTCGGCGATCTCTAGCAGTGATGTGCAGCGGCTGCAGTCGGTTATTATATTGAAATTAAAGTGAACAGTTTTTTGTTTTAATTTGTGCGAAAAAACACGTATTGAAGGCTGGAAATTTAACTTTTAATTCACATTAAGAAATTTATGCTTAAATTAATGAGAAAGACATCAAATCCAGCCTTCAAAACGTTTTCCTAGAATCAGACTGAACAATTCTTGCTTAAAACCTCCTGTCAGAAACACAGGTTTTAAAATAACTAGATGGGCCGCTCGGGCATGTATGCTTAGTAAAACAGCTTTCTACTTTCAGTAGTTCAGTAGCAAAGAAAGAATAAAGTTATTTTATAAAAATAAAGGCAGTTGTAATGAATTTGATAAGTTTAGAAGCCCAACCTTCCAGGCGTAAACAGCTTTCTAATTGGTTCAGCAATAATGTACATTGGCCAGTCCACTGAAATGTACATGGCAGCTTTAGGCTGGAATTCCGAGAAAGGCAATAAAATTGGAGCCGGCGGGGCGGGGGGTAGAGTGGAAAGGCGCGGTTGGAGGGTTTAAGCTGGGCTGGGGGTGGTAGAGCCAATAAATGAGCCTTGGCTTTAAAAAGACAATAAAATGCTTCTGTTTAACTTACTACTGAACTGAAAGTAGCTTACACGCAAATGTGCTGAGTGGCCAATCTAGTTATTCCAGTATCTGTGAACGTCAAATGCCACTGTGCTAAAATTAAAATCATATCTTAATTGAGTTTTCAATACGGATAAATTTGCTTATCAAACTATTAAAGCTGTTCGTAAATATTTTTTATTTCATTTCGACAGTTAATTATCCGAGTAATTTTGCTACGCATAATTAATTAGCTAGTTTGTATTCACTAAAACCGTGTCCAGGTGCTGTCCTGCCCTATTGATTCCCAATTCTGATTGCATGTTATTTTATGCATATAATATAACCAAAGTAATGATTATTGAACTTCAATTTTGCACTGAAAACGTGCTGCTGAATATTTTTGCACACTATAAATTTCGTTTAAGTGATTTGCCTGATCTGCAATTTTTCTCGAAGTTCTGCTTAAGTAGCTTCGCCAGATTTGCCCAATAAATAATTTTTCTTTTGGCTTTCATCATCTGATTTTCTAATATTGCTACTGAATTGCTAGTTTTACAATGTTTTTTCGAGTAGTATTTGTCGATCATGCTGCATTGGTTAATAAGAAAATGATTGTTTTAAATAAATTAATATTAAATAGAATATATCAGTTCGGTTTTGGGTTTCTTAGAAAATATCGTTTGTTTTAACGCGTCTCTTTCCTGCGCCGCCCCCGCCGCCGCCGCCCTGCTTCAATATCAACAATGCGCTGACTCTCTAGCATGTCTATCTGTCGGTATGTCATAGTCTACATGTACTTTGTGGGCAACAGAAAAAATCTCAGTTTTTCTAAGTCTTTTCGGTGCGTTGTCGCATTACACAGTGCTTTTTTAAAGTAAGATTTTCAAGCCTATTCCACCCAGTTTTACCTATAATTCGTTGCTAATATCAGAGAATGAAGTATATTTAATAAATTTATTTATTATGTTTTCTAATCAATGAATAAATAATTCCTGTTTTATTGATGACTCAATAAGTTCGAAAAATCCTAATTGTTATATATGGCTGGCTAATCTATGTTTTGCGTGTTAGTTTTTAATCATACGAGTACCCGTGTATCATTTTATGAGGACTTCGGAATATTGAATATTTAAAATAGTTATTCGGAACTGACCTAGGTTCCAAAGTGAACCAGGTGCTTAAGGTTCGGGTTCTAAGGTAGACCAGGTGCTTAAGGTTCGGGTTCTAAGGTAGACCAGTTGCTTAAGGTTTGGGTTCTAAGGTAGACCAGGTGCTTAAGGTTTGGGTTCTAAGGTAGACCAGGTGCTTAAGGTTTGGGTTCTAAGATAGACCAGGTGCTTAAGGTTTGGGTTCTAAGGTAGACCAGGTGCTTAAGGTTTGGGTTCTAAGGTAGACCAGGTGTTTAAGGTTTGGGTTCTAAGGTAGACCAGGTGCTTAAGGTTTGGGTTCTAAGATAGACCAGGTGTTTAAGGTTTGGGTTCTAAGGTAGACCAGGTGCTTAAGGTTTGGGTTCTAAGGTAGACCAGATGTTTGAGGTCCTCAGCATGGAAAATGGTTTGCAAGGTAAACCTAGAAGCTCACATCCGGTGTGCAGTAAAATATACTTGTTCAGAATGATGTACATGTAAATCAGATGAGTGTGCAAGGTTCGGCAGAAAATGCTATATTAATAGATTGCTAAAGGGAGGCTCATCTACTGCATGCATGCACCTGCATGACGCACATTTTATCGATACTGTACACTGAAAGTTTACTTGTACCTTGTCCGCGCTCTGGCTCTGTACAAGTTAGCACAGGTAAATAAATATATTAGCCAAATTCTTATCTGGCATGAGATTTAAAATGAACTGATTAAGGGCCAAGTCCATTTAAATGGTTGGGCATTCAAAGGTGACGACATACTGTATTTGATAGTCATGAATCCTTTATATTTCAACCTGCGCCTACTGGCTACGCAGTTGATGGCAGTATTAATTACAGCCACATCAAAGGCCTCGCCGCCAACAGTATCGGCAGCTGCGGCGGTGTGCGCTGAGCAGCTCAGCAGTTGCTCGTGTCGACTCACGGACGGCCAGTTTATTGATTTGTCACCGCTACAGTCAACACCTGGTCCGGCGTTTAACTATAAAGCGGCAGATGGGTATACTTATCAGTTTAATCCCTGCCTGCCGTTCCAGTGCGGCTCTGGCCAAACTGATGCCGCAGTTTGCCAGGAAATGCTTCGCATTATCTATGTGAGTGAAAATCCTTGCTTTATGGTTAGGGTGTATCTTCAGGTGGTTTCCCAGTTCGGTTCAAGTGTATCTTCAGCGAGTTTCCCAGTTCTCTTCAGGGGTGTCTTCAGCGAGTTTCCCCAGTTCTCTTCAGGTGTGTCTTCAGCTGGTTTCCCAGTTCGGTTCAAGTGTATCTTCAGCGAGTTTCCCAGTTCTCTTCAGGGGTGTCTTCAGCGAGTTTCCCAGTTCTCTTCAGGGGTGTCTTCAGCGAGTTTCCCAGTTCTCTTCAGGGGTGTTTCAGCTGGTTTCCCAGTTCTTCAAGTGTATCTTCAGCGAGTTTCCCAGTTCTCTTCAGAGGTGTCTTCAGCGAGTTTCCCAGTTCTCTTCAGGGTTGTCTTCAGCGAGTTTCCCAGTTCTCTTCAGGGATGTCTTCAGCGAGTTTCCCAGTTCTCTTCAGGGTGTTTTCAGCGGTTTCCCAGTTCTTCAAGTGTATCTTCAGCGAGTTTCCCAGTTCTCTTCAGAGGTGTCTTCAGCGAGTTTCCCAGTTCTCTTCAGGGTGTCTTCAGCGAGTTTCCCAGTTCTCTTCAGGTGTCTTCAGCGAGTTTCCCAGTTCTCTTCAGGGTGTCTTCAGCGAGTTTCCCAGTTCTCTTCAGGGTGTCTTCAGGTGGTTTCCCAGTTCACTTCAGGTGTCTTCAGCGGGTTTCCCAAGTTCTCTTCAGGTGTGTTCAGCGGGTTTCCCAGTTCTCTTCAGGTGTGTCTTCAGGTGGTTTCCCAGTTCACTTCAGGTGTCTTCAGCGGGTTTCCCAGTTCTCTTCAGGTGTGTTCAGCGGGTTTCCCAGTTCTCTTCAGGTGTCTTCAGGTGGTTTCCCAGTTCACTTCAGGTGTCTTCAGCGGGTTTCCCAGTTCTCTTCAGGTGCGTCTTCAGCGTGCTTCCCAGTTCTTTTCAGGTGTGTCTTCAGCGTGCTTCCCAGTTCTCTTCAGGTGTGTCTTCAGTGGTTTCCCAGTTCTTTCAGGTGTCTTCAGCGGTTTCCCAGTTCTCTTCAGGGTGTCTTCAGCGAGTTTCCCAGTTCTCTTCAGGGATGTCTTCAGTGAGTTTCCCAGTTCTCTTCAGGGGTGTCTTCAGCGAGTTTCCAGTTCTCTTCAGGTGTCTTCAGTGAGTTTCCCAGTTCTCTTCAGGGGTGTCTTCAGTGAGTTTCCCAGTTCTCTTCAGGGGTGTCTTCAGCGAGTTTCCCAGTTCTCTTCAGGTGTATCTTCAGGTGGTTTCCCAGTTCACTTCACGTGTCTTCAGTGAGTTTCCCAGTTCTCTTCAGGGGTGTCTTCAGCGAGTTTCCCAGTTCTCTTCAGGTGTATCTTCAGGTGGTTTCCCAGTTCACTTCACGTGTCTTCAGCGTGCTTCCCAGTTCTCTTCAGGTGTGTCTTCAGCTGGTTTCCCAGTTCTCTTCAGGGGTGTCTTCAGCGAGTTTTCCAGTTCTCTTCAGGTGTATCTTCAGGTGGTTTCCCAGTTCACTTCAGGTGTCTTCAGCGTGCTTCCCAGTTCTCTTCAGGTGTGTCTTCAGCTGGTTTCCCAGTTCTCTTCAGGGGTGTCTTCAGCGAGTTTTCCAGTTCTCTTCAGGTGTATCTTCAGGTGGTTTCCCAGTTCACTTCAGGTGCGTCTTCAGCGTGCTTCCCAGTTCTTTTCAGGTGTGTCTTCAGCGTGCTTCCCAGTTCTTTTCAGGTGTGTCTTCAGTGGTTTCCCAGTTCTCTTCAGGTGTCTTCAGCGAGTTTCCCAGTTCTCTTCAGGTGTCTTCAGCGGGTTTCCCAGTTCTCTTCAGGTGTCTTCAGCGAGTTTCCCAGTTCTCTTCAGGGATGTCTTCAGTGAGTTTCCCAGTTCTCTTCAGGGGTGTCTTCAGCGAGTTTTCCAGTTCTCTTCAGGGATGTCTTCAGTGAGTTTCCCAGTTCTCTTCAGGGGTGTCTTCAGTGAGTTTCCCAGTTCTCTTCAGGGGTGTCTTCAGCGAGTTTCCCAGTTCTCTTCAGGGGTGTCTTCAGGTGGTTTCCCAGTTCACTTCAGGTGTCTTCAGCGAGTTTCCCAGTTCTCTTCAGGGGTATCTTCAGCGAGTTTCCCCAGTTCTCTCCAGGGGTGTCTTCAGCGAGTTTCCCCAGTTCTCTTCAGGGGTGTCTTCAGCGGGTGTCCTAATTCATGTTAGGTGTGTACTCAGCGAGTTTTCCCAGTTCAGTTCAGGTGTGTCTTCAACGTGCTTCCCAGTTCCTTTCAGGTGTCTTCAGTGGGTTTCTCAGTTCATTTCAAATGAGCCACCTGCCTATTCACATTCGGATTTACACAGACATACACAGACTTTGGAGCGCAAAAGTCTGCCAAGTTTGGTATCGACCCAACCAACAGTCAGTTGTACCTCCGCTATCTCAGTGGAGATTCGACCCGAACTACAACTGTTAACTTGGTTTGCGATAAAAGTGAGTAATTTCAATCCACTTGTATAGCTCTCATTCTTTATTAGTCTGACCCTAATTTTTTTCTCGTCTGACTCTCATTCATTTTGGATTAATTTGCAGCTGAGACTTTCGGAACTTCTGAATGCGAGGATATTGTTCTCGTAAATCTGGTGCTAGAATATATTAATATTATTATTAATAATAATTGACTACAGCTGCCCTAATTGACTAAGGCTAATTGACTAAGGCTGCGTACGGCTGTTCAGTCTAAGGACTGGGGGGGGGGGGGTCGCCACGCACACACCCTCAATTATCCCAGCTAATGCTGGGTGAACTGACGCAATGCAGAGTTAAGTGTCTTGCTTAAGGACACAAAATAGTTCCGAGTGGGTCGATGATCGAACTCCCGACCTTTCAGTCGTGGGACCGACGCTCCAACCACTAGGCTACAATTAGCCCCCTGCAGTGGTAGAAACAGTGCAGAGAAAGCAATCGCAATTGCAAGCGTCCTTCTTTGCGACTGGTCTGAATGTATAAAACTTGGCATAAAGTTTTGATAATTTTCCTCTGCAGACTCAGCAGAGTCGTCAGTGAGCACGCAGGGCGCCTCCGGCAACCAGCTAACTATGGATTTGAGAAGCCGCTATGCCTGTCCGACAGCCACAGACGGGTCAAACGGAGGAGGCATGAGCGGCGGAGATGTACTACTTATCATTTTCTTCTGTCTGGTCACCGTCTACTTGCTGGCTGGGATATTGTTCAACCGCTATTCGAGACAACGATCCGGGCTCCAGATGGTGCCCAATTTGGAGTTCTGGATGTCACTGCCCGGGTTGGCAGCTGATGGCGCAGTTTTCACCTTTCTCGAACTGAAACGCCTGCTGGCTGGCAGGTGCAGGCGAGGCGGCGGAGAGTCCTACGATAGCATCTAGTAGTATTTAACTAGTGAAAGCCGATATGTATCGAAAAATGTAAAACTGCAGAAATAAAGCCGATATGTATCGAAAACAAATAAAATTGCAGAAAGAAAGCCGATATGTATCGAAAACAAATAAAACTGCAGAAACAAAGCCGATATGTATCGAAAACTATTAAAATTGCAGAAACAAAGCCGATATGTATCGAAAATATTAAAATTGCAGAAACAAAGCCGATATGTATCGACTTCTCAAATTCTCAAATCTCAAATCTCAAATTTAGACTTAGAAACAATTCTTATAAATTTTTTGTCACAGAGAGACATCAATATTTGAACAAGAATAAATTGTTAAATAGGATAGAATGAATTAGACAGAAATAACAAAACTATAATTAAGATTGCAAGCACGTACTGACAACAGAAGATAAAAACGGGGCACTGCAATATGTATCAAGGGCGAGGCCTCTAGTAAGTAATTCATAATCTGCATTACCTCTTCGGTAAACTGAATATAGTGTAGTTCGTACATGCATATTGTTACATGCGGGTGCTGAGACCCTATGCTGAGACCCTATGCTTAGACCCTATGCTTAGACCCTTATGCTTAGACCCTTAGGAGACCCTTATGCTTAATATAGACCCTTATGCTTAGACCCTGTGCTTAGACCCTATGCTTAGACCCTTATGCTTACACCCTTATGCTTAGACCCTGTGCTTAGACCCTATGCTTAGACCCTATGCATATAGACTCCCAGCGACATGTCTGTCTCAAGCCAAAGTGCTTCTAGCAGCTTCTACTATGCTTCTTTCGGCGGCTGTTTTACTGAGCTATCTATCGATAACTCGATGAATCGAGAAATTTTAGACCCTATGCTCAGACCTTTTGCTCAGACCCTATGCTCAGACCTTTTACTCAGACCCTATGCTCAGACCCTGTCACCCTATGCTCAGGCTCAATGCTTCGGGTCAACTCAGTCGAACGGCGACAGGCACTCGCACAGAACTCCTTGCACGTCGAAGGCCTCATAGTAAAAGTCTCCAATTCCTGTTCCCCACTGGCCAGCAAAGTTCTCGAATTCCGGTTTGTAGTTTCCAGGCTGACCAGCTGTTCACAGACTGGCATCGATGGAGATGTTGCAGGGCTGCCAGCTCCAGCCGCCAGCCGGTTCAGCACTGCCAGGAGCCTGAGCTCCGCCGAGAAACATGCCTCCGATTCCTGTCATGTACTTGGCGAACAGCAACTGCATGTGCTGGTTCTCCGTCTCGCTGGTAATGTCCGACATCATCGCTAAGCCTTCGTCACTGTTGCACCTGTCTCTGCCATTGTACCAGCTCATGATTGCCGGGCTGGTAACATGATGCGTCTTGTACTTCACTCCGCACAGGTCGTCTCCGTAGCCAGACGGACACAGCGCGCCCGCCTCGAGTCCCGGCTGCTGCTTCACAAACACCCGGCCTCTCCTGGAGCAGCCGCAGTCCCTCACCGACTTGCTGCACTTGTCGAACACGAACAGCTGGCACGGACCGTCAGCCAGGCCGAACGCCTGACAGCGCGGGTTGCGGCTGCACAGAGCGGCACAGCCGATCTCAGAGTGCGAGCCACCTGGAGTTTCAATGAAGTCGCTCCTGATGCACAGGTAGCCTTCGATGAGGCTGAAGGAGCCGGATGCGTTGCCCAGCGGCGGCAGAGCAGCGAGTAGCAGGACCAGCAGACATAGCGGGACTCCCAGCGACATGTCTGTCTCAAGCCAAAGTGCTTCTAGCAGCTCTTCTACTATGCTTCTTTCGGCGGCTCTTTTACTGAGCTATCGATAACTCGATGAATCGAGAAATTTTTATGCGCTAGCTACTAGAGGCAACCGTTGATCAATGAAAAAATGTTTTCCTTGCAATCAATTTCCAATTAAACCAAAGCACTTAGTAGGGATTATTTAAGTGCTTTTATTGTTTCGAGTACCTGCTTTATCAAAGCTATTCCCTTCGAAGTGAAATTTTAGCTCAGAGCCGTCTTTATGAAACAAATTTGCGCGTTAGATGTGGAATATTTGAGATATTGCAGCCAGCTTAACACATTCACACGCCATCAGCTATCAGCCTAAAAGCAGTATTTTTGCAGCTATTTTGTTTTGTCTGCGAATTCATTCTACTGAGCTGAATGCATGAATTTAATCGTCTTAGCTGCCTTAGCTGCGGCTGACTGTCTAAGATATTTGACAATGAAGCCGTGGGTGGCTGTTTCTCGTGAGCGAATAGCCTTCAAGCGGGTTGACTCAACTGACAGGATAAATGTTTTTAATCCATGCAGATTTTCAGCACAATTGAAAATGCGACAGAAGTGAGCTGAAATTGAGCTGAGATTGGCATGAATTTGTTGCTTAAATCTCAGTGAAAAGCAGACAGCTAGTCTCAGCTACCTCTGAAAGGGGGGTTAAAATGCTACAGAATATGTTTCTTGTAGCGACGTTGAGATGTAACGCAATTAAGTGTTTAAGGCGATTATTGCTAAAAAAACATGTCAAAGAATCATTTTGTTTGCTAATCTCTGTGACGTCTTGTCACTGGTCCCAATCTGACAGTTCCCAGTCTGCCGTTGGGAGGTTGGGAGATGGCTCGCGATCTCAGAGTGCGAGCCATCTGGAGTCTCAATGAAGTCGCTCCTGATGCACAGGTATCAATGGATTTTGTTGAATCACTGATCAGAGTGATTCCCTGGCATCGAAGGCAAAATTTCGAGGGACAGGGTCAGCCACAGGCTTACAGAAAAATCTGCAGAAATATATGCAGCAGACCTTCAATGTTTCTAGTCAACAGACCTCTTGCCGTTAAATTTGTAGCAAAATCTCAGTTGCCTATAGCAAATTGACGCGTTATATTGTGAATTTAAATTTCAGATTGAAACCATTGACTAAAGCAATGGATTCCTAAGTAATTTTTTAATTGAAAACATCAATCAGTTTTAAGCTTTAGCAACTGCGTTTTCTGTCATTAGAGAGCAAAAATTTACTGATGAATAACTGAATTTAGCACTCGACTCGATTTCAACCGAAAAGATTTAATGTGTTTCAATTTTATTTTATTTTTAGAAATAACGCAAGCATTTCTGTATTTTTACTGAAAATTTCTCCCTTTAAGTGTTTGGTGCTCAGAGCCTATGCTCAGACCCTGTGCTTAGACCCTATGCTTAGACCCCTTGCTTAGACCCTTTTCTTAGACCCTATGCTTAGACCCTTTGCTTAGACCCTTTGCTTAGACCCTTTGCTTAGACCCTATGCTTAGACCCTATGCTTAGACCCTATGCTTAGACCCTATGCTTAGACCCTATGCTTAGACCCTATGCTTAGACCCTATGCTTAGACCCTATGCTTAGACCCTATGCTTAGACCCTATGCTTAGACCCTATATGCTTTGTACAGACCAGGTCCACTCAATCGAATGGCGAAAGGCACTCGCACAGAACTCTTTGCACGTCAAAGGCCTCAGTGGATGTCTCCAATCCCTGTTTCCCAATGGCCAGCAAAGTTCTCGAGCTTCGATTGGTAGTTGGACACAGTGATGGTCAGTTGATGGTTGGGCACAGTGATGGTCAGTTGATGGTTGGGCACAGTGATGGTCAGTTGATGGTTGGGCACAGTGATGGTCAGTTGATGGTTGGGCACAGTGATGGTCAGTTGATGGTTGGGCACAGTGATGGTCAGTTGATGGTTCGGACTCAGTGATGGTCAGTTGCTGGTTCGGACACAGTGATGGTCAGTTGCTGGTTCGGCACAGTGATGGTCAGTTGCTGGTTCGGACACAGTGATGGTCAGTTGCTGGTTCGGACACAGTGATGGTCAGTTGCTGGTTCGGCACAGTGATGGTCAGTTGATGGTTGGGCACAGTGATGGTCAGTTGCTGGTTCGGCACAGTGATGGTCAGTTGATGGTTCGGCACAGTGATGGTCAGTTGATGGTCGGATACAGTGATGGTCAGTTGATGGTTCGGACTCAGTGATGGTCAGTTGATGGTTCGGACTCAGTGATGGTCAGTTGCTGGTTCGGACACAGTGATGGTCAGTTGATGGTTCGGCACAGTGATGGTCAGTTGCTGGTTCGGACACAGTGATGGTCAGTTGCTGGTTCGGCACAGTGATGGTCAGTTGATGGTTCGGCACAGTGATGGTCAGTTGATGGTTGGGCACAGTGATGGTCAGTTGATGGTTCGGCACAGTGATGGTCAGTTGATGGTTGGGCACAGTGATGGTCAGTTGCTGGTTCGGCACAGTGATGGTCAGTTGATGGTTCGGACTCAGTGATAGTCAGTTGCTGGTTCGGACACAGTGATGGTCAGTTGCTGGTTCGGCACAGTGATGGTCAGTTGCTGGTTCGGACACAGTGATGGTCAGTTGATGGTTCGGCACAGTGATGGTCAGTTGATGGTTGGGCACAGTGATGGTCAGTTGCTGGTTCGGCACAGTGATGGTCAGTTGCTGGTTCGGACACAGTGATGGTCAGTTGCTGGTTCGGCACAGTGACGGTCAGTTGATGGTTCGGCACAGTGATGGTCAGTTGATGGTCGGATACAGTGATGGTCAGTTGATGGTTCGGCACAGTGATGGTCAGTTGATGGTCGGATACAGTGATGGTCAGTTGATGGTTCGGCACAGTGATGGTCAGTTGATGGTCGGATACAGTGATGGTCAGTTGATGGTTCGGACTCAGTGATGGTCAGTTGCTGGTTCGGCACAGTGATGGTCAGTTGATGGTTCGGACTCAGTGATGGTCAGTTGATGGTTGGGCACAGTGATGGTCAGTTGATGGTTGGGCACAGTGATGGTCAGTTGATGGTTCGGCACAGTGATGGTCAGTTGATGGTCGGATACAGTGATGGTCAGTTGATGGTTCGGACTCAGTGATGGTCAGTTGATGGTTGGGCACAGTGATGGTCAGTTGATGGTTGGGCACAGTGATGGTCAGTTGATGGTCGGATACAGTGATGGTCAGTTGATGGTTCGGACTCAGTGATGGTCAGTTGATGGTTGGGGCACAGTGATGGTCAGTTGATGGTTGGGCACAGTGATGGTCAGTTGCTGGTTCGGACACAGTGATGGTCAGTTGCTGGTTCGGCACAGTGATGGTCAGTTGATGGTTCGGCACAGTGATGGTCAGTTGATGGTCGGATACAGTGATGGTCAGTTGATGGTTCGGACTCAGTGATGGTCAGTTGATGGTTCGGACTCAGTGATGGTCAGTTGCTGGTTCGGACACAGTGATGGTCAGTTGCTGGTTCGGCACAGTGATGGTCAGTTGCTGGTTCGGACACAGTGATGGTCAGTTGCTGGTTCGGCACAGTGATGGTCAGTTGATGGTTCGGCACAGTGATGGTCAGTTGATGGTTGGGCACAGTGATGGTCAGTTGATGGTTGGGCACAGTGATGGTCAGTTGATGGTTGGGCACAGTGATGGTCAGTTGCTGGTTCGGACACAGTGATGGTCAGTTGCTGGTTCGGCACAGTGATGGTCAGTTGATGGTTGGGCACAGTGATGGTCAGTTGATGGTTCGGACTCAGTGATGGTCAGTTGATGGTTCGGACACAGTGATGGTCAGTTGCTGGTTCGGCACAGTGATGGTCAGTTGATGGTTCGGCACAGTGATGGTCAGTTGCTGGTTCGGACACAGTGATGGTCAGTTGCTGGTTCGGCACAGTGATGGTCAGTTGATGGTTGGGCACAGTGATGGTCAGTTGCTGGTTCGGCACAGTGATGGTCAGTTGCTGGTTCGGACACAGTGATGGTCAGTTGCTGGTTCGGCACAGTGATGGTCAGTTGATGGTTCGGCACAGTGATGGTCAGTTGATGGTCGGATACAGTGATGGTCAGTTGATGGTTCGGCACAGTGATGGTCAGTTGATGGTCGGATACAGTGATGGTCAGTTGATGGTTCGGCACAGTGATGGTCAGTTGATGGTCGGATACAGTGATGGTCAGTTGATGGTTCGGACTCAGTGATGGTCAGTTGATGGTTGGGCACAGTGATGGTCAGTTGATGGTTGGGCACAGTGATGGTCAGTTGATGGTCGGACACAGTGATGGTCAGTTGATGGTTCGGACTCAGTGATGGTCAGTTGATGGTTGGGGCACAGTGATGGTCAGTTGATGGTTGGGCACAGTGATGGTCAGTTGATGGTCGGACACAGTGATGGTCAGTTGATGGTTGGGCACAGTGATGGTCAGTTGATGGTCGGACACAGTGATGGTCAGTTGCTGGAAGAAGACACAGCAACTCAGAATCCAACCCTATTCTGACACACCAGCAACATGCTCTCTCAGTTCATAAGTCCAGCCATCGCAGGCACTAACGTCGGGAACCAGATCGCCGAGTTTAGATGATCTACTGGCATCGCAAAGTTCTTAAGTCCTACTGTTCATAAGTAGAATAAAAAGGTTATAAAACATTTTGGACGGGTTACGGAATGTCTTGGATCATGGAACTAAGATCCAACTACAGAAAGTTGTATTTGCCATGCAATTTGAATGACAAATTTTCAGATCACAAGAAACGTTCTGCTAGAAAATGAATATTCATTGCCTTAAAAGTAAAGTAGCTAACTTACTGTGCGAGGCTACAAACGAACTCAAGTCTTCTCTAAAATATTTCCGTTCCAATTTACTCCCCAGAAATCAATGGGCTACTCAGAACTGTTCAAGTGACTCTTATTGACTTGCAGTGACAGAACTTAGCAGTAAAAATATCTCTCGCCTGGTCAAATATATGAGCCACAGCGCCCGTGCGGAACGGTGGGAAGCGACCTGTGCCTGGTATCGCATATGGCAACTGTTTCAATATACTGGCTTTGACTGGATTGATTACTCAGCTGACTGCGAACCGGTTCTTTCAACTCGGTATTTGCTTTGCATGCACCTGAGCCAGGCAGCAACACATGCCCGTCAGTGCAGATGAATACTGGGGGGGGGGGGTAAATGCTATACAATGGCGCGCCGAGTGCATGTACTCGTAGTTGAGCAAGGATGAAGTGTGTAGCCGCCATCGATGAGCCCAAAATACGAGCGTAGCCTTGCTCTCGTCCTCGAGCTCGACCTCGTTTATCACTGCCTTTCCCCACCTGTGTCCCAGCGGCATCCAACATTCGCGATCTGTCTATCTATCTATCTATCTATCTATCTATCTATCTATCTATCTATCTGTCTATCTGTCTATCTATCTATCTATCTATCTATCTATCTATCTATCTATCTATCTATCTATCTATCTATCTATCTATCTATCTATCTATCTATCTATCTATCTGTTACGAAAATTAGATTTCTCGGTAGTTGCTCGCACTCTTTTGCACTACTTGAGTAGTCTGATTTTCGTTCGGCAGCTGGTTCCAGCAGGTAGTTCCTCTGGATAAAAGCGCTTACCGCGCCCATTGGCTTTCCAGCTGCCTTAATCGTTTCCGGTGATCTTGTGTGCGTGCATTCAGCTTGATTGGCTGCGGCAAGCAAGCTCGAAAGAGCTCGCTTCGCTCGCTCTTTCTCGCTATCTACTATCTATCTATCTATCTATCTATCTATCTATCTATCTATCTATCTATCTATCTATCTATCTATCTATCTATCTATCTATCTATCTATCTATCTATCTGTCTATCCATCTATCTATCTATCTATCTATCTATCTATCTATCTATCTATCTATCTATCTATCTATCTATCTATCTATCTATCCATCTATCTATCTATCTATCTATCTATCTATCCATCTATCTATCTATCTATCTATCTATCTATCCATCTATCTATCTATCTATCTATCTATCTATCTATCTATCTATCTATCTATCTATCTATCTATCTATCTATCTATCTATCTATCTATCTATCTATCTATCTATCTATCTATCTATCTATCTATCTATCTATCTATCTATCTATCTATCTATCTATCTATCTATCTATCTATCTATCTATCTATCTATCTATCTATCTATCTATCTATCTATCTATCTATCTATCTATCTATCTATCTATCTATCTATCTATCTATCTATCTATCTATCTATCTATCTATCTATCTATCTATCTATCTATCTATCTATCTATCTATCTATCTATCTATCTATCTATCTATCTATCTATCTATCTATCTATCTATCTATCTATCTATCTATCTATCTACGAGTATGTATCAAATCTATCTATAATTGGCACCTTAAGCATATTACATTTGTATCTATCTATATAAGACAGCCAATATGCTCAGCATCAGAGGGGAAATCATAAAACAGTTTATTTTTAGAATGGTTAATTTTGGGCATCGCCCTGCGCTGGTGTACATGCTGTGTACGCAGGTAAGCACAGTCGGTTGCTTTGAGGAAGTGTAGTCAATGGAAATCCGCTCTATTTTCTATAAATAAATAAATTTAGTCCCAAAACAGAGAGAGTTTATTCAGACTGCTGCAATAGCCGGCCGTTAGCAATGGAAGATAAAAGCTATTTTTAGCAGTGTTTTTTTCTCAGAGACCGGCCACACGTGATTCTTTGCGGCACAGGCGTTTTTAAACTTGCCCCAATAAGTGTTACAAACATTGTGTATCTAAAGTCATGTGCTCATAGTGTGCTCACAGTAGTGTGCTCACATTAGTATGCTTGCTCTCAGTAGTGTGCTCATAGTGTGCTCACAGTAGTGTGCTCACAGTAGTGTGCTCACAGTAGTGTGCTCACTGTAGTGTGCTCACAGCAGTGCTCACAGTAGTGTGCTCACAGTAGTGTGCTCACAGTAGTGTGCTCACAGTAGTGTGCTCACAGCAGTGCTCACAGTAGTGTGCTCACAGCAGTGCTCACAGTAGTGTGCTCACAGCAGTGCTCACAGTAGTGTGCTCACAGTAGTGTGCTCATAGTAGTGTGCTCACAGTAGTGTGCTCACAGTAGTGTGCTCATAGTAGTGTGCTCACAGTAGTGCTCACAGTAGTACATGCATCTACATTGTTACAAAAGTTCTGCCCTATACCGACCCAGTGCAGTGCTAATAATCCTAAAATGAATGAGAAAAAGCCAATAGCAGGGAGGATGACGATGGATGAGAGTGAACGGGAGAAGGGAGAGAAGGGGAAGGAGACGAGAAGAAAAGAGTCGCGAATGCTAGGCCGCCCTTTGTTCTAGATTTTATTGGCGAGGCCGGGCAGGCTAAAAGTTATAATAATAATATAGTATGTAGTAATAGTACGAGTAATAATACTAATGATCTAGGCGCCAGAGGCATGCATGGTGATCGGGGAGGGGAGGGGATACGCGGAATGAATGCAAAAAGATTTATTTGTGCTATAGCAGCGTGTGCCGTCTCCTGCGTCAGTTTGACTTCAGCAGCTAGGCTGAGGGAGGGCAGTTCCAATCCACCGCGAAAATGAGCTGCACGTATTGGTTACCCGTCTAATCAATCTGCTGCCTAGAAATGCCCATTCCGGCCTCTGTACTCAATCTGTAGCCTCTCTACTCAATCTGTAGCCTCTCTACTCGATCTGTAGCCTCTCTACTCAATCTGTAGCCTCTCTACTCAATCTGTAGCCTCTCTACTCGATCTGTAGCCTCTCTACTCAATCTGTAGCCTCTCTACTCAATCTGTAGCCTCTCTACTCAATCTGTAGCCTCTCTACTCAATCTGTAGCCTCTCTACTCAATCTGTAGCCTCTCTACTCAATCTGTAGCCTCTCTACTCAATCTGTAGCCTCTCTACTCAATCTGTAGCCTCTCTACTCAATCTGTAGCCTCTCTACTCAATCTGTAGCCTCTCTACTCAATCTGTAGCCTCTCTACTCAATCTGTAGCCTCTCTACTCAATCTGTAGCCTCTCTACTCAATCTGTAGCCTCTCTACTCAGTCTGTAGCCTCTGTACTCAATCTGTAGCCTCTCTACTCAATCTGTAGCCTCTCTACTCAATCTGTAGCCTCTCTACTCAATCTGTAGCCTCTCTACTCAATCTGTAGCCTCTCTACTCGATCTGTAGCCTCTCTACTCAATCTGTAGCCTCTCTACTCAATCTGTAGCCTCTCTACTCAATCTGTAGCCTCTCTACTCAATCTGTAGCCTCTCTACTCGATCTGTAGCCTCTCTACTCAATCTGTAGCCTCTCTACTCAATCTGTAGCCTCTCTACTCAATCTGTAGCCTCTCTACTCAATCTGTAGCCTCTCTACTCAATCTGTAGCCTCTCTACTCAATCTGTAGCCTCTCTACTCAATCTGTAGCCTCTCTACTCAATCTGTAGCCTCTCTACTCAATCTGTAGCCTCTCTACTCAATCTGTAGCCTCTGTCTGTAGCCTCTGGATTTTAATACCATGGCTGCTCATTCCAGCTGTCAATCATTCCGCTTCCTTAACTACCCCGTTATCCTTAGCTACGCAGCTCAAAAACCAATTCAATTTATCAGGGACACAAATGCAGAATCTTTTTAGTTTTCTATTTAATAAGAGCGGCGCGCCAATTGCAACTGGGAATCCGATTGGGAATGAGATGAAGACTCTGCAGCTGGGTCTGCATTATGCATTGAGTCGCTGTAGAATTCTTACTGCCTACCCCCACTGCCCACTGGCGCATTGAGGCACAGATTAATAAATTATACTGCTAGTCTGCCCTTCAAAAGTATAGGATTGACTCAGCCCACGGTGCTATTTTGGGTTTCATTTGATCCTGTTTACCTCTCTGCCTATCTGTCTATCTGTCTATCTATCTATCTGTCTATCTATCTATCTATCTGTCTATCTATCTATCTATCTGTCTATCTATCTATCTATCTGTCTATCTATCTATCTATCTGTCTATCTATCTATCTATCTATCTGTCTATCTATCTGTCTATCTATCTATCTATCTATCTATCTATCTGTCTATCTATCTATCTATCTGTCTATCTATCTATCTATCTATCTATCTATCTATCTATCTATCTGTCTATCTATCTATCTATCTGTCTATCTATCTATCTATCTGTCTATCTATCTATCTATCTGTCTATCTATCTGTCTATCTATCTATCTATCTGTCTATCTATCTGTCTATCTGTCTATCTATCTGTCTATCTATCTATCTATCTGTCTATCTATCTGTCTATCTATCTATCTATCTGTCTATCTATTTATCTATCTATCTATCTATCTATCTATCTATCTATCTATCTATCTATCTATCTATCTATCTTTATTTCGTACTATCTAGCTAAATAAAATGAGCGAGACCAGGAAGACACGTGTAACTGCTGTGTCCACAAAGTGGGCACATGAAAACAGCTATCTTCAGAAATCTCAGATACAGGGATCTTCAGCAATGAATTGCATTAGCTAAGGCATCGTAAATTATCGCACAGTATTTAGGAAGCAATTTCTGTCAGCTAAACGAGTTTTCGGACGACTTTTTGGGCGGCAATGAAACCGGTATATTGAAAGCTTGTTCGTTTTACGAGCTACAACAGAGAATGAAGCAAATTTCTAAGTATAGCACAATTGTGAATGCAAAAGCAATGAGAGCGCTGCAACTCGTTTTCAGTTAATTAAATATGAAAAATTTAAAGTATTAATATTGTTTGATGACTCAGTTTAAGCCACTGTCGTTTCCCTACCTCTCACTCTCCATCTTTCTCTGTCCCTTTCTATATCTTTCACTTCTCCTCTCTCTCCCTTCCTTCCCATCTCCCTCTCTCTTCTTTTCTCTCTTTATCTCTCTCTTCCTCACCCTTTCCGTCTCCTCTCTCTCCTATTCCTCTTTCGATTCGCTCCTGCTCCATTTGAAAATTACAGGTGTGAACTGACGTAAGTCATCAAGCATGCAATCGAGGAAAAAAGTACTTTTATCAAGACATGTTCTCGAAAAAATGGACAAGCAGAAAATCCCAATCTCAGGGCAGATTACGTGTTCCTACTGCTCAATGCACAGGTAAAGATCATAAATTAGCTTAATTATCTGAAAGTATAGGTGGAAAAGCTGAGCAGTCCCGATTGCAGCCGGAGCTAGCTGGAGCAGTCCCGATTGCAGCCGGAGCTAGCTGGAGCAGTCCCGATTGCAGCCGGAGCTAGCTGGAGCAGTCCCGATTGCAGCCGCAGCAGCAGCCGGAGCTAGCTGGAGCAGTCCCGATTGCAGCCGCAGCAGCAGCCGGAGCTAGCTGGAGCAGTCCCGATTGCAGCCGCAGCAGCAGCCGGAGCTAGCTGGAGCAGTCCCGATTGCAGCCGCAGCAGCAGCCGGAGCTAGCTGGAGCAGTCCCGATTGCAGCCGCAGCAGCAGCCGGAGCTAGCTGGAGCAGTCCCGATTGCAGCCGCAGCAGCAGCCGGAGCTAGCTGGAGCAGTCCCGATTGCAGCCGCAGCAGCAGCCGCAGCCGCGCAGGATGCAGCAGAAACCGCTGGCCTGCAGAAGCAATCCAAGGAAAACGCAAGCGGCCAGAAGCAGAGCCACCAGACTCAACAGCAGAGCCAGAGCCACGCTCAAAGACGATTCGATGACTTCCGAGCAGGCCAGAGCCGAGCCCGACTCCACTAGCTGCTGAAATCCCAGACAGGGGAGCAGGCGCTGCAGAATCCTCTCCCTCATCGGGTCGAGCAGCTGCACCAGCGGCGGCAGGTATCTGCCTACGGTGGCGTCGTACACCCCGTCAGCCGCGGCCTTCACGGATGCCGGACTGCCGAATGCGGCTTTGTAGCCGGCGATGTTCGCGGCGAGCCGCTGGATGGTGCTCGTGGCTGACGGGCCAGTTGCCGTGGCGTTGATGACGGCGGTCAGAATTTCTACCCGGCGTTGCAGAAAGCTTAACTTGGACAAAGTTTGACTGCGCAACTCGTTGTTGTAGTGCTTCGCTATGACGGCTGCGGAAGTGGTCGAGCTGGCGTCGGCGAGTCGGTCGATTGCATCGGTCAGAGCGACGGCGTCGAGTTTCAGAAGCGGCTGGTCCAGCTGGTTAAGCAGGTCGATCCGGCTCAGTTCCTCGTCGATTAGGCTGCCCAAAGCTGACACCTCGGCGCTCTCGCCGATGCTGCGAAGATCGGCGGACAGCACAGTCTCTGGTGCCAGGCCAGCGAGTGCCGCGTGCAGCATATTCTTGCCGTAGTCAAGATTCTGCTGCACTGTAGGCGAATAAACGAACGCTGTTAAGTTGATAACGTTCATCATTTGCAGGGCGGTGAACAGGGAGACGCTGCTATTGTCGCACTGAGTGCTCAGTCTGGTGAACAGCTGGTTGGGTCGTTTGCTAAAGTCGAACGGTATGGGCAGCTGGAGACTCTTCTCCAGCAGGTTAGTAACACCTGGCCACAGATGCTGGAGCAGTGCGGAGTCCAGATTGGCGTCTAGGGTTGCTCGACCTTCAGACGTCCTTAAGTAGCGACAGAGACGAACGTCGGCCACGCTAGTGGCATAGTAGGCCAGCACTGGCAGGCTGAACGCGAGCGTCGTCACTATGGAGACTGCTAGGACGCCGCAAGCGTAAGTTCTCGACGAGCCGCTCAACTGGCGGAAGCTGCCCAAGCAGTGCTGCCGATATTTCCGCAATTTTGCCCGACGTTCGTCGTAGCGTCGCAAATCAGCGGCGCTGACCGTCGACACTGGAAAGCCGCCGATGCGCTCGGGCCCAGCGTCCAGGCTGTTGAGGTCCGTCAGTCGCACACTTCTCAGTCGATGGTCCCGAAGCTCCATGGACATCAGAGAGAGCAGCCAGGACAGGCAGCGAACCAGATCGGTGCCAAGAAGTACGGCGAACACGTAGAACGGCAACAAGGCGAGGCTCATGAGCACCACAGCAATGATGAAGTAGGTCCTCGCATCGCGTACAACGGACCAAACGGACTCAGAATCCGCTGTTTGACTCAGGCTTGCCGTCAGACTGGCACTTGAATTCTTGATTTTGCCAAACTCGTTGGCAATGCCAACGGTCACGGAGTTCAACAGCTTGTTAACCTCGGCATCGATGGTGCGGAGAGACTGGTTGATGCTGGCGTAGGTTCCTATGAAGTCTGACCGCATCTGAGTGACATTGATGCCTCTCTGCCGCATGAAGGTGATCACCGTGGTGAGGCTGTCGAACTGCACAAGGCTGGGGCTGACCTGCAGCTTGAGATTTGACAGGCTGGCGAGAATGTTCGGACACTCAAAGTAACTCGCGGAGTTGCAGAGCTTGCTGCAGCTGCTGTTCAGTTCTGAGCGAAGATCGTCCAGTTCCGCTTTGACGCTGGTCAGATCGGCAGCTAAAACTTTCGCCTGAGACTGAATCTTCTCCACGGACTCGATCTTTGAGATGAAGGCCTCCAGCTGCACTAGCACAGGCTGCAGTTTCAGCAGATCGAACAGTTGCTCAATAATATACCTTGCAAAGCCATTGAAGAAGCTCTGTATGACGTAGAAGTTCGCCTGGAATTCGTCAATTAACGTGGCGTTGCTCGACTCGATCAGGTCGTCAATCAGACGATTGACATCGGAGACGAGCTGGGCGGTGGATGCCCGGAACGTGGCCGTCCTGTTGCTCTCCGTCAGCATCCGGGACTGCAGCTGGTTGCCGCTGTTCCAGAAATCGATGAGCAGCGCCACAGATACAGCAGCGGTAGCCAGCAGCAGCAGCAGCAGCACCAGCATTGATAGCACCAAGCATCGATGCTGGCTGACCTCGATGTCGCTGTCCGAGATGCTTGAATCGCACCAGTGCCCGCCAGCGTCTGTTGTGTCTGAGGCGCACGTGCTCACCGAGCACCTGTCGCTACTCGACTCGTCGAAGCCCGACAGACCGCTAATAGCGTACACGGACACCTCACGGCTGCCAGGTTTGACACGGCCCTCGACCTCCGGATCCTGAGGCCGCTTCATCCGCCGCCGCCGCCGCCGCTGCCGCCGTCTCCGACGCCTCCACACGCAAGCGCAAAGCAGCGCTGGGGCCAGAATTGCCAGCAGCTGGATGCAGCAGAAGGCGGCAAAGTAGGCCGAGTCCAGGCGAACCTGGTTGGCAACCAGTTGCGACACTCCGACATCCGCGTTGTCTGTCCAGCTTGTGTCGTTCAGCAGCGTGACATTGGCAAACACAGGCAGTTGCAGCAGCCGGTGTCGCAGCCACAGCATCAGCTGCTGCAGCAGGCTGTCACTCTCCGGCACCAGCCAGAGGCTCAGTAATGACATACCGTTGGCTTTTGCTGACTTCCCTGTTGTAGCTTCGTCGCAACTCTTGGCTCAGTGTCGCTACAGCTGCTAGTCGCCAAACGCGACATCCTTGGGCCGCACCTGACCGGCCGTGATTCAATTTATACCCGGAGAGAAGTCGGAGGGGGGAGGCGCAGCGAGAAGGCTTCTTTGGAAACTGAATCTTCTTTTTTTGACTCTTCAAGAGTGGTTGCTGGGCGCTGAGTTGCTGAATTGGCCGGAGGTAAAAAAAAATAAATCCCCTGACAGGCAGGAAGCGGAGAGCAGGGACCGAGAAGGCAGCCAAGGGGGTTGTCAATGACAACAGACGCAGCGCTTATAAAGAAGGAAGAGGTAGTAGAAGGCTTGGGGGTGGAGGCAGAAATGAGCAATAAGGCGTACTGCGATGTGAGTACGGTTGAGAGCAGCCCAACCTTTCTACAATAGTTGGGTAAAGGCGAATTTTTCTCTTGCCCAATTGGGGATCGAGAGATAGGCAGTGGGGTAAGGAAGGGAGTTGTTGGCCTTGAATGCGTGAGTCAGAGTCGCCGCTCACACCTAAGCTTTCACAAGTCTGCCCACCAACCGAGGGGATATCTGGGCCAACGCCAGTTCCCATTGGGTAGCTGCGGTGCGCCATTATTACACTTCGTACTGGCTGCACAATTCAATGGCTCAGCGTTCACCAATAGAGGGGACTTCTGCGCCTCAATAGAGGCATTGATCCTCAGTTGCTAGGGGGAGTGGGGTGGTAGGGCGGAAATGCAGCTCTTGAGGGCATTGAAACGGCGCGTGACTTGGAATCGCTGAAAATATTTATTTACCTTAAGGATTTCGGGCGCTGTGGAAGCTCTGTCGTCTTCTGGATAGAACAGAATAGACTAGAATAGAATAGAATAGAATAGAATAGAACAGAATAGAATAGAATAGAACAGAATAGATTAGATTAGAATAGACTAGAATAGATAGATAGATGGACAAATAGGTAGATAGATAGATAGATAGATAGATATATAGATAGATAGATAGATAGATAGATAGATAGATAGATAGCGAGAAAGAGCGAGCGAAGCGAGCTCTTTCGAGCTTGCTTGCCGCAGCCAATCAAGCTGAAAGCACGCACACAAGATCACCGGAAACGACTAAGGCAGCTGGAAAGCCAATGGGCGCGGTAAGCGCTTTTACCCAGAGGAACTACCTGCTGGAACCAGCTATGCCGAACGAAAATCAGACTACTCAAGTAGTGCAAAAGAGTACGTGCAACTACCGAGAAATCTAATTTTCGTAACCGCTCCGGTGCAGGTAGATAGATAGATAGATAGATAGATAGATAGATATATAGATATATAGATAGATAGATAGATAGATAGATAGATAGATAGATAGATAGATAGATAGATAGATAGATAGATAGATAGATAGATAGATAGATAGATAGATAGATAGATAGATAGATAGATAGATAGATAGATAGATAGATAGATAGATAGATAGATAGATAGATAGATAGATAGATAGATAGATAGATAGATAGATAGATAGATAGATAGATAGATAGATAGATAGATAGATAGATAGATAGATAGATAGATAGATCGCGAATGTTGGATGCCGCTGGTACATAGGTGGGGCAAGGCAGTGATAAACGAGGTCGAGCTCGAGGACGAGAGCAAGGCTATTTCGGGCTCATCGATGGCGGCTACACACTTCATCCTTGCTCAACTACGAGTACATGCACTCGGCGCGCCCTTGTATAGCATTTACCCCCCCCCCTCCCCCCAGTATTCATCTGCACTGACGGGCATGTGTTGCTGCCTGGCTCAAGTGCATGCAAAACAGAAAAAAATATTTAGCTAATTGCTTTTTTCCAACTTTGTTGACAGAAAGAAAAACTTTTTGATGGGAAATTTTTGCTTTTTAAAATATTTTTTTGGATGCAATAGATAGTTAGGGGGATAGTAATGCGGAGAGGGAAGATATGGGAGAGGAGAGAGGAGGGGTGAGGGGATAGAGATGAAGGGATAGAGAATGGAGAGAGTAGTGGAGAGAAGGGAGAGGAGAGAGAAAGGATAGAGGGGAGAGAGTCAAGAGAGGGGAGAGAGGGATCAGAGGGGACAGAGGGGACAGAGGGGACAGAGGGGACAGAGGGGACAGAGGGATCAGAGGGGACAGAGGGGACAGGGGGACAGAGGGGACAGAGGGGACAGAGGGGACAGAGGGGACAGAGGGGACAGAGAGGACAGGGGGACAGAGGGGACAGAGGGGACAGAGAGGACAGGGGGGACAGAGGGGACAGAGGGGACAGAGGGGACAGGGGGACAGAGGGGACAGAGGGGACAGAGGGGACAGAGGGGACAGAGGGGACAGAGAGGACAGGGGGGACAGAGGGGACAGAGGGGACAGAGAGGACAGAGGGGACAGAGGGGACAGAGGGGACTGGGGAGAGAGGGGACAGAGGGGACAGAGGGGACAGAGAGGACAGAGGGGACAGAGGGGACAGAGGGGACTGGGGAGAGAGGGGACAGAGGGGAGAGAGGGGAGAGAGGGGAAAGAGATGAAGGAGGCATGGGAGAAAAGAGACTTTTAGTGAATCGTTACAAACACAGCACTGCCAATTATCCAACCTAAAAAATAGCTGATAAAACACCTATGAGGCTATAAGTATCACAGTAATATAAGGCTCAATGCAATCCATCGCTTGTAATCAAGCCATTAAAAGTCCAAAGCAAAAAAATAATAAATTAAGTCTCGCGCGGAATTCACAATGCTGACTCGAAAGGACGGCGCTAGAGTGTACTCTGGCTGGCCAGTCGACAGAGCGAGAAGAGGACAGACAGGCAGACAGGCAGTGTGGAAGAGGTGGGCAGGCTAGATGAGATTTTCCCCTAGCCTAATTTCGTCTCCAAGGCTATGCCTAGCAAAGCTGGTTTGGGTTTCCTGAGGAAGTCAAGAGAGAGCGGGAAGGGATCTTGTCCAGTTCCTTCTCTCTATATCGAGGTGAAAGACGAGGACCAGGTTTTTACCTGACTGTGGAAGAGCTCTCGATAGATTGCTCGGCAAGTAGGCCATATGAGTATATGTAGTAGATAATTATGTCAGGGTGTTTTCGGGTAGGTTTAGTACTTGTATGTGCTTCTAAGCCCTGATCCATCGGGTGGGGAGAAGCAGAGAGGCAGAGGGGGAAGAGAGGTGAGGAGGGGGAGGTGAGGAGGGGGAGGAGAGGTGAGGAGGGGGGTGAGAGAGGGGGAGGAGAGGTGAGGAGGGGGGAGGTGAGAGAGGGGGAGGAGAGGTGAGAGATCGGGAGGAGAGGTGAGAGATCGGGAGGAAAGGTGAGAAATCGGGAGGAGAGGTGAGAGATCGGGAGGAAAGGTGAGAAATCGGGAGGAGAGGTGAGAGATCGGGAGGAGAGGTGAGAGATCGGGAGGAAAGGTGAGAAATCGGGAGGAGAGGTGAGAGATCGGGAGGAGAGGTGAGAGATCGGGAGGAGAGGTGAGAGATCGGGAGGAGAGGTGAGAGATCAGGAGGAGAGGGGAGAGATCAGGAGGAGAGGGGAGAGATCGGGAGGAGAGGTGAGAGATCAGGAGGAGACTGGAGAGATCGGGAGGAGAGGTGAGAGATCGGGAGGAGAGGTGAGAGATCGGGAGGAGAGGTGAGAGATCAGGAGGAGAGGGGAGAGATCAGGAGGAGAGGTGAGAGAGGGGGAGGAGAGGGGAGAGATCAGGAGGAGAGGGGAGAGATCGGGAGGAGAGGTGAGAGATCGGGAGGAGAGGTGAGAGATCAGGAGGAGAGGTGAGAGAGGGGGAGGAGAGGTGAGAGAGGGGGAAGAGAGGTGAGGAAGGGGGGAGAGGTGAGAGATCGGGGAGAGAGGGGAGAGAGGGGGAGGAGAGGTGAGAGATCAGGAGGAGAGGTGAGAGATCGGGATGAGAGGTGAGAGATCGGGAGGAAAGGTGAGTGAGGGGGATGAGAGGTGAGAGATCGGGAGGAGAGGTGAGAGAGGGGGATGAGAGGTGAGAGATCGGGAGGAGAGGTGAGAGAGGGGGGTGAGAGGTGAGAGATCGGGAGGAAAGGTGAGTGAGGGGGATGAGAGGTGAGAGATCGGGAGGAGAGGTGAGAGAGGGGGGTGAGAGGTGAGAGAGGAAACAGAGAAGTGAAGGCAGAGTTAGTAGTAAGCCGTGTACCAATTAATTAGTTTCACCCGTCTATTGGGGAGCACTCACAGGTTGGAAAAGTGTGCAGATTTGCGATTGCTAGAATTTCGAGTTTGATGCTGATCGGGGCTTGTTTTAAGCAGAAAGTAAATTTTTCACCCCGACTCTGTCTGCTTTTCTCTCTCTCTTCCTTCTCTGCTTGACAGGGCTGCAAACCGAAGGACATGTCCCGCTGAAGTGCTCTCTGATGGAGGACATGGGGCAGAGCAAATATTGAGGCCAGGCAATCATGGCGGGAGGGGAACAAACAGACGGATTCGGTCGCGCATTCGAGGAAATGAATGCGAGGCGAAGAAAGAGAGATCGCCGTGCTTGAGGGCCTGGTCGGAAGTTGAATGATGGATCGGACAAGGCCGGCCGGCCTCTGTTGACTCTCCGTGGGGGAACTTGAAAGCTGACTCGTCTGAGCTTTCGGCTCCATGAGATGTACACTGGGAGATAAAAGACAAACACTAACACAGAGACACGGACAGTCACTAAGACAAGACACTAAGAAATCAGACCCACACAGACACTGGGACAGACACTAGGACAGACACTGGGACAGACACTGGGACAGACAATGGGAAATACTCTGACACTGGGACAGACACTGGGACAAACACTGGGACAGACACTGGGACAGATACTGGGACAGACACTAGGACAGACACTGGGACAGACACTGGGACAGACAGTAGGACAGACACTGGGACAGACACTGGGACAGACACTAGGGTAGACACTGGGACAGACACTGGGACAGACACTGGGACAGACACTGGGACAGACACAGGGACAGACACTGGGACAGACACTGGGACAGACACAGGGACAGACACTGGGACAGACACTAGGACAGACACTGGGACAGACACTGGGACAGACACTGGGACAGACACTGGGACAGACATTGGGACAGACACTGGGACAGACACTGGGACAGGCACTGGGACAGACAAGGGGAAATACTCTGACACTGGGACAGACACTGGGACAGACACTAGGACAGACACTGGGACAGACACTGGGACAGACACTGGGACAGACACTGGGACAGACACTGGGACAGACATTGGGACAGACACTGGGACAGACACTGGGACAGGCACTGGGACAGACAAGGGGAAATACTCTGACACTGGGACAGACACTGGGACAGGCACTGGGACAGACAAGGGGAAATACTCTGACACTGGGACAGACACTGGGACAGACACTGGGACAAACACTGGGACAGACACTAGGACAGACACTGGGACAGACACTGGGACAGATACTAGGACAGACACTGGGACAGACACTGGGACAGACACAGGGACAGACACTGGGACAGACACTAGGACAGACACTGGGACAGACACTGGGACAGACACTGGGACAGACACTGGGACAGGCACTAACTGGGACAGACACTAGGACAGACACTGGGACAGACACTAGGACAGACACTAGGACAAACACTGGGACAGACACTGGGACAGACACTGGGACAGACACTAACTGGGACAGACACTAGGACAGACACTGGGACAGACACTAGGACAGACACTAGGACAAACACTGGGACAGACATTGGGACAGACACTGGGACAGATACTGGGACAGACACTAGGACAGACACTGGGACAGACACTGGGACAGACAGTAGGACAGACACTGGGACAGACACTGGGACAGACACTAGGGTAGACACTGGGACAGACACTGGGACAGACACTGGGACAGACACTGGGACAGACACAGGGACAGACACTGGGACAGACACTGGGACAGACACAGGGACAGACACTGGGACAGACACTAGGACAGACACTGGGACAGACACTGGGACAGACACTGGGACAGACACTGGGACAGACATTGGGACAGACACTGGGACAGACACTGGGACAGGCACTGGGACAGACAAGGGGAAATACTCTGACACTGGGACAGACACTGGGACAGACACTAGGACAGACACTGGGACAGACACTGGGACAGACACTGGGACAGACACTGGGACAGACATTGGGACAGACACTGGGACAGACACTGGGACAGGCACTGGGACAGACAAGGGGAAATACTCTGACACTGGGACAGGCACTGGGACAGGCACTGGGACAGACAAGGGGAAATACTCTGACACTGGGACAGACACTGGGACAGACACTGGGACAAACACTGGGACAGACACTAGGACAGACACTGGGACAGACACTGGGACAGATACTAGGACAGACACTGGGACAGACACTGGGACAGACACAGGGACAGACACTGGGACAGACACTAGGACAGACACTGGGACAGACACTGGGACAGACACTGGGACAGGCACTAACTGGGACAGACACTAGGACAGACACTGGGACAGACACTAGGACAGACACTAGGACAAACACTGGGACAGACACTGGGACAGACACTGGGACAGACACTAACTGGGACAGACACTAGGACAGACACTGGGACAGACACTAGGACAGACACTAGGACAAACACTGGGACAGACATTGGGACAGACACTGGGACAGACACTAGGACAGACACTAGGACAGACACTAGGACAAGACACTAAGAAATCAGACACTGGGACAGACACTGGGACAGACACTGGGACAGACATTGGGACAGACACTGGGACAGACACTAGGACAGACACTAGGACAGACACTAGGACAAGACACTAGGACAAGACACTGGGACAGACACTGGGACAGACACTGGGACAGACACTGGGACAGACACTGGGACAGACACTAGGACAGACACTGGGACAGACACTAGGACAGACACTGGGACAGACACTGGGACAGACACTGGGACAGACACTGGGACAGACACTGGGACAGACACTGGGACAGACACTGGGCAAACGCTGTGACGCAGACAGTGCAATGCAGCAATAATAACAGCCTGAAATGTTTATAATTACAATAGCTAAGTTATTATACTAAGAATTCTCCATTAGCCTCTCAAATGGCCAGCGAAGCGCCATAAATCTGTGACTGGGGCGCTGGCTCGCCGGCTTAAAACTGAAGGCGGAGCAGCTGCAAAAATTGCCACGGCAATTTCCAATTCAATTGATTTTCTCCATCCTCATCAGCATAGCTCTCTCGCGTCAAACCTTTCTCACCTGCCCTGACTGCGCGTCAATCGATACTTAAATCAGCGAGCTCTGCGCCGTTTGGATGAATTTGGCAGTCAGGAGGCCGACTCAATTAGCCAAGCGCCATCTCCCAAACCTACTCAGCAGCTCTGACAAGAAACTTGAGTCCTAGTCCCGCGCAGCTGGACCTCACCCCCTCCCCGTCCCCGTCCTACGGCCGCAATTGCTCAGCTGCTTCGATCCACTAATTAGCCGGCTGGAAGCCTGGCGTCCTTTCTAAGAAATGAAAGTGACCTTCTCTGCGGGGGAGCCTGCGGTCCGAGACTGCTGCCTGCCTGAGTGCCGTTGAGGTTAATTAGAGTCCGCATTTTTGCCTGCCTGCCTGTCCGCTTGTGTCTTAGAGTCCGTCCCTGTATCTGTCCTAGTGTCTGTCCTAGTGTCTGTCCTAGTGTCTGTCCCAGTGTCTTTCCCACTGTCTGTCCCAGTGTCTGTCCCAGTGTCTGTCCTAGTGTCTGTCCCACTGTCTGTCCCAGTGTCTGTCCTAGTGTCTGTTCCAGTGTCTGTCCCAGTGTCTGTCCCAGTGTCTGTCCCAATGCCTGTCCTACTGTCTGTCCCAGTGTCAGAGTCTTTCCCCATGTCTGTCCCTGTGGCCGTCAAAGAGTCTGCCTTATTGTCTTGGCATCGGCTTTGGTGTCTGTCTTACTGCCTGTCCTAAGAATCTAAGAATCGAGCCTTTCCCTTAATTGTCATTACACAAACGCGCTCAAGACTCAAAGACCTCAGACATGACAAATTATCATACGTAAGTTTCAGTCACTTGACTACAAGCGATGGCTATTAGTATCGTTGGCTGCATGTGTAATGCGATGAGGCGCTACATAGCTGTACTAAAGAAAATTTTTCAACAAAAAGATATGCATGGCTAAAAGCCCAAACACCCCCAAAGCGACTCAATATTGTATACTTCCATTCCATGCTGTAGACTATTCAAAGCAGTCTAACAGCTGGTTCATAGCTACGAAGTATATGCAGTTTGCATGCACAGGCTTGCATGTGTAGCTTAGAATCAGTTGAAAATTGTCTTTCCGAATGTAGCTATAGGAATCGATCCAATATATTTATAAAGTGCGCGGTAGGCTGGGGGCTTCATTTTTTCGTGCTGTATCGATATATTCATATCGATATCATATTCATATCGATATTCATATCGCAGACTGTATTTGACCTGTCTTGCTCAATATTTCACACAACTGCTCTATTCGCTTTAATGCATATATTAGTGTCAATTTCAATTGATGGTTTACACTATACTATACTTGTGGTACGAAATTTTAGCGCCAAATGAAGTGTATATTTAAGCGCCAAATTGGAATGCATATTTTTAGCGCCAAATGAAGCCTAAAATCTTAGTTGTGCTACTTTGCTAAATTATAAATCTAATTAATTAGTCTAGCTACCGGAAACGTTTTTGGATACCGAACTAATTATACACGTATGATCATATTATGGAAGGTAGAAATTGTCAATTTCAGTTGATCCAACTACAGTCACCGTCAGTCGTTAGTAAGGATATGCAGGACAACAAAGGATGCAGCTGACGGCGCCTCCCTCATCACCATCTCGGACTAATTGAAAGCGAGAGGCGTAGCTGAGATGCACCGGCGTCGCTATAGCTGGATTCCTTGTCTGCATTTCTCAGCCCAACTTGAGTCGGTAATTAATTAACTAATTGAAGCTGACGGGAGAGTTTGGCTCACTGAAGTAACGCGTACTATTCACCTAAGACCTAAATTGTGTTCAGAAACCGCTTGACTTTAACACAACTTACTCTAGCAGCCTCAGTAGTATGAAGTGAAAAGCAGTAATTTTATCTTATTTTGGAGAGACTAGAGAATGTCGATTAAAGCAAATAAATAAGCTGATCAAACCAAACGAAACAATGTCAGTAGAATACACTCACTGCATATGCAGGTTTAGAAATTCAAAAATATTATTTATTAAACAGATATAATTAAATATAGGACTTAAATATTCCTGCACACAAATACAATCTCAGTCATGCACACACACTCGCTCATATCCAATGCTTCAGACACACATAAATAGCAAGAGTAAAATAGCTGATAAACCTGATAAAGTATCCATAGATAATATATGATTGTATAAACACGTATTGTGTAACAAAACAAGTGTTACAAGTTTCGAGTAATAAATGATGATTATATCAAACCTCGAATTAAAAAAACAAATTTCAAAAGTGGATCACCTTACAAGAACTGTTCCTCGAGAATCGGCTGTTTAAAGCCTTAATTTCCAACCCCCCCCCCCGAGGGGGGCTAAAACCGCTAGTCACATATACTAAAAAACTTCCTCCGAATAAACGAATCAATCTAGCAGAACTTTTTCTTTTTGCAAATAAACACAGAGTGAGGATGTCAAAAAAGCAGCCACCGGAATGAGACCAACTGCAATAACCATAACCTGTCCAGGCAGCCTCCATGAAAGAGATAAACTAGAATATTGGGAAATATCTGTGATCCTGTGCGAACGCTTGTGATCCTGTTGGATCCTGCGTTAACTCGGTTCCATTCTAGAGCCTTGCGAGTCGAAGTGAGAGATCTGAATAAACCAATAACAAGTTTTAGAAAAAGCAGTCTTACAACATCGCCACAAAATAAGACTGACTCTTGGGCACATATATGCACTCATACACACGATCAGACAGGGTGTACAGCGGCCCTGACTTTCTAATCATCAGGCATGTACACTCTCTGTGCCTTGGAGGCTCCCCTGGCCAATTTTTATGCACACAAGCCCCAAATGAATGTAAATCAAACCAGGGATCCTGTGGCGCTAAAGTCAGACGCGTTTACTATGGGACCTGCTCCCATGGGACCTGGTCTGAGGTGTTTGGAATCCACTATCCGGGTTATCCCGACTATCAATATTGCAGTCGGTTGCAGTCCAGTGGCGCTGAAGCTGACATCCACTTAGAGAAATGAGAGTCCCCGGGGAAAGCATCGATCAGTAAATGAACGAGAAGTCGCGGTACCGATAATCCCACTTGCCCTGCTTCACCAGGGCAGCCCGGGTTTTGGCGTACTGCTCGGACGTGAAATTCGGATGAATATCGAAGCTCATCACCACCCGGGGCATTGTGGTGTGGAAAAATGTGAACCGATTGGTGCGGCGCATGCGCGGCGGCAGCGGCTTCACGGTGGGCTCGGGAACCGTCACGGAGAACGGCTTCCGCTCCGGAACCAGGTGGTGCCTGAGGGTTGGGAGCGATCAGGGAATGTATCAACAGTATCAACAAATAACTAACAAAAAGCAGCGAAGAACAAGGAGCGCTCGGGATAAAATCTTAGTGAACTTCTGGAATTCCACTATCTCAGGGATTATACTGACTGGAATCTAATATGTGTACGAATTTGAAAAGCACATTAACTCCAGTAGTTAACTTGAACAAAGATTGCATAGAATCGCTCACTTGATGCCAAACGGATCTCCGGGCACCTCCATACGCCAGCCGTGCACAGCCAGAGCCCGATCGTAGGCTTCAGACAGCTGCCGGATGCCGCCGGCGCCGCTGCTGCCAGATTTCGCTGATTTCGCTCGCTCCGCAGGCAGGAGTCGGTGGCCTTGAATCTGCAGGCCACCAGAAGCAGCCATCGCTGACGCTGACGCCGCTGACGCCGCCGAAGCCACTCGTCCCGGGGCAGTTTTTGGTCGATAGAATCGAGCAGCCGAAGATGATGCCGGGGGAGGCGGCGGCGGAGGGGGCGGTGGTGGCGGCACCGGCTGCTGCAACTGTTGAGTCGTGGCGCAGGCCGCTTCTTTGAAATCGACGACAGTCAGAGGCGTCGGAGTCGCCAGTTGAACTGGCTGCGGCGACGGCGGCTCTCCGAGTTCCGCTGTCGTCGGCATCGCAGCGACTTCGTTGTTGTCGGCGTCGCTGACGTCGATACCTCGTGTACTTTTAGTCGCCGAAGCGGCCCTAGCGGCACTGCCAGATCTGTTTGACGGCGCGGTGACGGGTCGGGAGCGGCGCGGAGTGGACAGATCCGGCTCAGGGTAGATGGGCCTCCAGCCTGGCTCGGGCTCTCGCGGGGGCGCCGGCATCTGCTGATGTCGGTGCCGCGGTGGCCATCTGGCGTAGGCAGTTGCCGGGCGTCGAAACGGCGATCGCGACTGCTGATGCTGAGAAGGTTGAACCGGTGGAGGCGGCGGGGGCGGCAATGGCTGCTGAACTCGTTGGAGAAACTCCGTCGAATCGTCTGTTCTCATGTGCGATCGATGAATAATTTTTTTGTTGAAAATCAGCTTTTATTTTAATAGCAGATGTCGAGGATCTGTCCTTCCATTTCCATTTTCTGTCATTAATACAATGAGCTCTTGCTCACACTCGATGGTCTGTCCCTCACATTCTATGGTCTGTCCCTCACACTCTATGGTCTGTCCCTCACACCCTATGGTCTGTCCCTCACACCCTATGGTCTGTCCCTCACACTCGATGGTCTGTCCCTCACACTCTATGGTCTGTCCCTCACACCCTATGGTCTGTCCCTCACACCCTATGGTCTGTCCCTCACACTCGATGGTCTGTCCCTCACACTCTATGGTCTGTCCCTCACACTCTATGGTCTGTCCCTCATACCCGATGGTCTGTCCCTCACACCCTATGGTCTGTCCCTCACACTCGATGGTCTGTCCCTCACACTCTATGGTTTGTCCCTCACACTCGATGGTCTGTCCCTTACACTCTATGGTTTGTCCCTCACACTCGATGGTCTGTCCCTCACACACGATGGTCTGTCCCTCACACTCGATGGTCTGTCCCTCACACTCTATGGTCTGTCCCTCATACTCGATGGCCTGTCCCTCACACTCTATGGTCTGTCCCTCACACTCGATGGTCTGTCCCTCACACTCGATGGTCTGTCCCTCACACTCTATGGTCTGTCCCTCACACTCTATGGTCTGTCCCTCACACTCGATGGCCTGTCCCTCACACTCGATGGTCTGTCCCTCACACTCTATGGTCTGTCCCTCACACTCGATGGCCTGTCCCTCACACTCTATGGTCTGTCCCTCACACTCGATGGTCTGTCCCTCATACTCGATGGCCTGTCCCTCACACTCTATGGTCTGTCCCTCACACTCGATGGTCTGTCCCTCACACTCGATGGTCTGTCCCTCACACTCGATGGTCTGTCCCTCACACTCTATGGTCTGTCCCTCACACTCGATGGTCTGTCCCTCACACTATATGGTCTGTTCCTCACACTCGATGGTCTGTCCCTCACACTCGATGGCCTGTCCCTCACACTCGATGGTCTGTCCCTCACACTCTATGGTCTGTCCCTCACACTCGATGGCCTGTCCCTCACACTCTATGGTCTGTCCCTCACACTCTATGGTCTGTCCCTCACACTCCAGCATACTCGTACTTACCAAGGGTCTTGTAGAACTTATAATCTGGCCGCCTAAATCTGGTATCAGTTGGATACTGACCATACGGTGGACAGCCATCGCCACCCTCCGGACCAACTGACAAATTTTCACACTCGTCAGGCATGTTCGAAACGTCTTCAGCAGTGAGAGACATTTATCTATATTTTGAAACAACACTAAAACTACGATTATTCTCAAGCCAACGCTGTACGGATGTCCTCGAGTGTCGATTTAATTATGATTTAAAAAACAGGTTTAAATTTTAGTGTTTTAAAAATTTAGATTTTATAGTTAAGATCGCACCTTGCCACTTTGTCTATATAGGCTAGTTTAGAAAATCTTGAGTACACACAATAATACACTGAGCGATATTCGAAAAGCTGTCACTAGGCTGTTGTCAGGGGGAGGTTGAGGTGGCTGTGGCCCCCTCTCTCTCTCTTAATTACCTCTACCTAGAGGCAAGGCTAATGCAGGCTGTGCTGGTAAGAAATAAAAAATGAGCAATCTTGGATCGACAGAGAAGAGAAGAGGTAGGAGGCGAGTAGAGCAGTGCGCGTCAAATAGGGAGTTTACTTAACAACTGCACACGAATCTAACTACTCAGCAGGTTTAGAGAAGCGTAGTTGTTGAGAAAGAAACGAGGGAGGGATAGGAATAGAATAGAATGGTCCAGTGTTTAGAAGGCAGGTCAAAGACTATGAAATAAGCTGCATACATTCTGCCTATGTAGCATTAATTATTTTACAACCTGCAGCTACTGTTAGTAATAAAACACGAAAACTATATCAATTTATAAATAAAACCGTTTTTGTGCCTTTCTTTATCTTTAATGTTTTAAAACCCAGCATAAATTAAAGCCGGCTAAAATATGCCAATCTATTTATTAACGTTTCACGCTTTATCGCTCATTAGTGGTTGATAATTAGTCAAGGTAGTAATTAGTAGCCGACAGAGCAGTACAGGTGAATAGGCAAAAGCAAAACACAACCGAATGCTGCTGAATTTGACAATTACTAATCGAAGTCAATTACGAATCTTCTAAAGATTCGTAGTGCAAGGTTTTAGTTTTAGTGCAAAAAGCACTAAAGAAAGAACATGATGAACTTGATGAACTTGATGAACTTGAACATCATGAAGCAACTGGGAATCTGGGAGGCTAGCCCAGCAACTGAGGATCTGGAGGCTGGCCCAGCAACTGAGGATCTGGGAGGCTGGCCCTGCAACTGACACTTTGGGAGGCTGGCCCAGCAACTGACACTCTGGGAGGCTGGCCCAGCAACTGGGGATCTGGGAGGCTGGCCCTGCAACTGACACTTTGGAAGGCTGGCCCAGCAACTGACACTCTGGGAGGCTGGCCCAGCAACTGGGGATCTGGGAGGCTGGCCCTGCAACTGGGGATCTGGGAAGCTGGCCCAGCAACTGACACTCTGGGAGGCTGGCCCAGCAACTGACACTCTGGGAGGCTCTTATGTGTTATCAATGTAAACTAAGTGATATAGTTCGTAATGAAGTTCGCACCAAAAATATCTCGACATGAATCGCAAGATAAAATTAGAATGGAATCTTTGACAACAAAAGTACATTTGGAAATAAATGTGCAATAATCGACCCCCAAAAATTCATGGTTGCATATTAATATTCATGAACCAAAGTTGCTTATCAATGTCATAGTTTACTCAAAGTTTTCATATGACATAGAACGAAAACTTTCTGAAAACCTCTAATTAGTTTAGTTGAAATTTTATCATCTTTTTGTTCACAGAGAACTATATTATTAAAACAAAATATGGCAGTTTTTCAAATAGTGGATTACAACAAAACAATTAAGGCTTTTAAGAAATTTATTACTTTAAAGCTTACAAGTTACTAAAACCTCTGATTGTAGGTCAGAAGGTCTCAACCGAAGTCAGTTTTAAAGTAGTAGAGTACATATAATGCAGAAGCAAAACAGAAAATATTTCAATATTAAAAAAACGCGATAACTGGTGTTTTTTCAACTTTCTTAGCAATGAGGGTTTAGCTGCAGGTATGCACCGTGTTATTAAATCATTACTCCATCATACTCATAGGGGCATGACAGTGTCTGCTTGCCTGGCTGTCTATGAGTTACTCTACCCTAGTGTCTGTGAGTCTACCCTAGTGTCTGTGAGTCTACCCTAGTGTATGTGAGTCTACCCTAGTGTCTGTGACTCTACCACAGTATATCACTTGACTCTACCCTAGTGCCTATCACTCTACCCTAGTGCCTGTGACTCTACCCTAGAGTCTGTGAGTCTACCCTAGTGTCTGTGACTCTACCCTAGTGTCTGTGACTCTACCCTAGTGTCTGTGACTCTACCCTTAGTGTCTATGACTCTACCCTAGTGTCTGTGACTCTACCCTTAGTGTCTATGACTCTACCCTAGTGTCTGTGACTCTACCCTTAGTGTCTATGACTCTACCCTAGTGTCTGTGACTCTACCCTTAGTGTCTATGACTCTACCCTAGTGTCTGTGACTCTACCCTAGTGTCTATGACTCTACCCTAGTGTCTGTGACTCTACCCTAGGGTCTGTCACTCTACCCTAGTCTCTACCCTAGGGTCTGTCACCCTACCCTAGTCTCTCTATTCTACCCTATTGTCTGCCACTCTACCTTAGTGTCTGTGACTACCCTAGCGCCTGTCACTCTACCCTAGTATCGGTGACTCTACCCTAGTGCCTGTCACTCTACCCTAGTGCCTGTCACTCTACCCTAGTGCCTGCCACTCTACCCTAGTGCCTGTCACTCTACCCTAGTGCCTGTCACTCTACCCTAGTATCTGTGACTCTACCCTAGTGCCTGCAACTCTGCCACATTACCTGTCGCTGCTAGGAAAGAGATTGCAAGGCACTGAATGCAGACTGCCAGTGCTCATTGCTCACCAGTGTAATTGAATAACCACACGCCAACACCTAGCACACAAGCACGCATACGGTGCAAATCAATAACAGTTCCCTCTAGCTACTCTTCAATCTGCATGCACCGATGCCCGTCAAGATCTTCGGGCAGCAGAGTCTGGGCGCAGGTGTCGCACACAGCCAACGCCGAGCGCAATTCATCCGGCAACCGTTTGCGCAAGTCTCTCTGCCTGCTAATGCTAGGCAGGGTGCTGATCAAATCCGCAGCTATCAGTCGCCACTGTTTCCCGCCAAGCAGATTGACGGCTTTGCTGAGAAACTGCTCAGGCTCTAATTGGCCTTGCAAGTACTCTGATGAAGCTTTAGCAAAGCCAGTAAACTTTTCTTGGTCAGCCAGACAGGCTTGCAAGCGTTCCAATAGTTGACCCTGTCTCTGAAGGAGCCCTTCCGGTGGCGAGTAGGTGTACTGCTCGCGCACAAGCAGATCGCACCAAGAGGCATTTCTAGGCGGCGGCGGTTGTTGCTTCTGCTGCTGCTGGCTTGCAGTAGAATCCGACTGCAACTCTAATTGTTTCTTTTCCTGTTGCTGTTTCTGTTGTTTCTTTTTCTGCTTTTTCCCGCCGGCTACAGACTGCGCTGAGGCACTTAATCCGAGAGGCGTGGAAGGAGCCAAATATTTTTCCTGCTGCTGCTTGGGCTGCGAGCGGCCATCTTTGCGCCACACGGGAGCAGCTGAAGCACCTGAAGAAGAGGACGGACCTCCAAGAGTCGGGAAATCGTCCATCTGCCCGGAGAAGACAGCCCCCGCGGTAGACTTCTGCTTGAAATTTAGAGATTTCTGCTGTTGCTGTTGTTGTTGCTTTTGCTGACTGACAGCTGCCGGCCATTCCGACCAGTCATCGCCATCGCCCACTAAATCAATAGGGGACGAATCGTTTAAAGCGGCAAAACGATTCTTTGCGCTGTTGCTACTCTTAGTAGTGTTATTGTTCCTAGCAGCAATCGGAGCGGAAGAGGCCGGAGCCGGCAGTCCAGGAAAATCTTCAACTAAAGAGAACTTCTCTTGCTTTTTCTGCTGCGCTGGCTGCTGCTGATGCAGCGAGTCGAACGATACGCAGGCAATGGAATTCATTGGCCGGTAGACTGTCGGCTCGTCTGGTTGGAGCGCCACCGACGCAGCTCCGCCGCCGCCGCTGCCAAGTTGCTGATAGCGAAGATTCGGGGCTGGTCGATACTCGACAGGATCTGGGGGCGGCGGCGGTGGCTGCTGTTGCTGCTTGGAAGCCTCGGGAGCCGCTGTCGGCTTTTGCGGCTGGGGCGGCGCTGTAGGGGGCCTCGTCCGCGGCTTAGGCGTCGGCTTAGCAACGGCCGACGGCTGCGGCGGCGGACCAGACGGTTGCGGCAGCGACGGGAAGTCATTAGCGCTGCTAGTTGACGGCGGCGGCTTCTTAACCTTTTTATTGGCATTACTACTGATATTTGGTTTGCTAGCGCTACTACTGCTAGTAGCCGATGGCGGGCCCCAGATTGAGTTAGAGGCGGCGCTAGCAGAGCCTACCGGCCGACCTAGCGTGGGATATTCCTCCTCTAGATTAGCGGCAGAGGATGGTGGGGCATTATTGCCGGACACCAGGCTGGTGAATGGAATCGCGGCTGGCATTCGCCTTGGGCCGCTGTACACCGGTGGGGGCGGAACCTGCTGCTGCTGCTGCTGTTGGCTGCTCGCTTCCGTCGCAGCCGGGGCAGTTGAAGAAGCCGACGGTAAGCTGGGGAAATCTTCCTCAGTAGCTTTAGCCGCTTGTCGGCCAACAAATTTAGTTTGAGTTTCTCCGGTAAGGGTGGGAAACTCTTCGGGATTCTCAGCGTAGCCGTTCGCGTCGAGCTCGCGCTGGGCGGCCGCCGACTGGGCGAGAGCGTTGGCAGCGAATTCGCGAACACCCGGGGCAAGGGACACCAGTTGGTCAAGCGCTTCGCGGGCTGTCGGCATGTGCGAGGTGGCGGGAGGGCCGACACCACTGCCGCTGCCTCCGCCGCCGCCTCTAGAGCCGCTGGGCCCGCTGTTGACGCCGGAGGCTCCACGACGCTGATACCTGCGGGTGCGGGAGGTGCCAACTGAGGATCTGGGAGGCTGGCCCAGCAACTGAGGATCTGGGAGGCTGGCCCAGCAAATGGGGATCTGAAAGGCTGGCCCAACAACTGAGGATCTGGGAGGCTGGTCCAGCAACTGAGGATCTGGGAGGCTGGCTTAGCAACTGAGGATCTGGGAGGCTGGCCAAGCAACTGACACTCTGGGAGGCTGGCCAAGCAACTGAGGATCTGGGAGGCTGGCCCAGCAACTGAGGATCTGGGAGGCTGGTGGCCCAGCAACTGAGGATTTGGGAGGCTGGCCCAGCAACTGAGGATCTGGGAGGCTGGCCCAGCAGCTGAGGATCTGGGAGGCTGGCCCAGCAGCTGAGGATCTGGGAGGCTGGCCCAGCAGCTGAGGATCTGGGAGGCTGGCCCAGCAGCTGAGGATCTAGGTCTAAGTAAGAGAGGGGGATCGGCAAACATTTTTTACTTCAAAGGCTAGATGAGGAACCTAGCGTATGACTGTGATTCAGAGTGGGGAGTGGAGACGAGAGGGCCGGATGGCTATTTTAAAGTTTCAAGGGACCCGAGGGTCGGTTAGAGGCGTTTAGCCGGAGTTTTCCGACCACTGATTTAAGAGGACTCAACTGGTCCAGCCTCTCACCTGATATCGACATCAAGCCGTCTAGTCTCTCTGAGCAGAGCCTTGTCCATAACGCCGCTGTGATGGCTAATTTTGTGAGCGCGCAATTCATTCTCGGTTGCGAACACGTTGGTGAACTGGTCGGACTGGCAGGGCCCTGGGGTTCGATAGGTTAAATACGGTCGGGCTTAGTTGCTTGGCAGGAGATTACTGACAGTCAAATCAGTTGGCCTACTGACACTAAACTATAAATCCGAAAACAATTTCGTAGAATTTACTGACATCCTAATTAGAACCTACTGACATCCTAATTAGAACATACTGACATCCTAATTAGAACCTACTGACATCCTAATTAGAACATACTGACATCCTAATTAGAACCTACTGACATCCTAATTAGAATCTACTGACATCCTAATTAGAGTCTACTGACATCCTAATTAGAACCTACCAACATCCTAATTAGAACCTACTGACATCCTAATTAGAATCCACTGACATCCAAATTAGAACCTACTGACATCCTAATTAGAATCCACTGACATCCAAATTAGAACCTACTGACATCCTAATTAGAATCCACTGACATCCAAATTAGAACCTACTGACATCCTAATTAGAATCTACTGGCATCCTAATTAGAACCTACTGACATCCTAATTAGAACCTACTGACATCCTAATTAGAACCTACGGACATCCTAATTTGAACCTACTGACATCCTAATTAGAACCTACTGGCATCCTAATTAAACTCTACAGAACTGGCAACCTATCACTGACACCTAATCAAACACTAACCTTCCTGACAAACGTAGTGAGAAGCGATGAAATGCTTATTCAACTGTTCGTAATTGCCATAGACAGTGCGCTGCTGATGAAATCTTTCAAGCGTTGGCAAATTCTCGCAAATGTGACACATAAAATGCTGCCGACGAAGATGATTATACCATAATTCGGCGTCGTAAAAACTTTCTTGGCAGATCTGACACTTCGGATGCCCGTGATTGGGTCGCTCGGCTCGCCAGCGTTTGTGCTCGGACAGTGAGCCATCGTCGAATAGCTCGTGCTCGCGTGGAAACAGCTGAATAGATTGAATATTGGCATACGGGGCTGTCGGGGCATTTTTGCAAGAGATGGGACTCGGAGGGCGATTTCTAAAGACAAAAAGGACTGTGAGGGCGATTTCTAGAGAGAGATGGGACTGTGAGGGCGATTTCTAGAGAGAGAGAGAGAGAGAGATGGGACTCGGAGGGCGATTTCTAAAGAGAGATGGGACTGGGAGGGAGATTTCTAAAGACAAATGGAACTATGGGGGCGATCTCTAAAGAGAGATAGGACTGTGAGGGCGATTTCTAGAGAGAGATAGGATTGTGAGGGCGATTTCTAGAGAGAGAAAGGACTGTGAGGGCGATTTCTAGAGAGAGATAGGACTGTGAGGGCAATTTCTAGAGAGAGATGGGACTGTGAGGGCGATTTCTAGAGAGAGAGAGAGAGAGATGGGACTCGGAGGGCGATTTCTAAAGAGAGATGGGACTGGGAGGGAGATTTCTAAAGACAAATGGAACTATGGGGGCGATCTCTAAAGAGAGATAGGACTGTGAGGGCGATTTCTAGAGAGAGATAGGATTGTGAGGGCGATTTCTAAAGACAAATGGAACTATGGGGGCGATCTCTAAAGAGAGATAGGACTGTGAGGGCGATTTCTAGAGAGAGATAGGATTGTGAGGGCGATTTCTAGAGAGAGAAAGGACTGTGAGGGCGATTTCTAGAGAGAGATAGGACTGTGAGGGCAATTTCTAGAGAGATATAGTACTGTGAGGGCGATTTCTAAAGACAAATGGAACTATGGGGGCTATCTCTAAAGAGAGATAGGACTGTGAGGGCGATTTCTAGATAAATGGCACTGGGAGGGCGACAATTTGAACAGACAAGCATTATTAAAACACTGGACAAACATTACCTTCAAATGTTCAACGCAGATCAGACAAAATCGCTTCTTGTGATCATTGTTAACATGGCGTTTCAGAGCGCTCATAGAATTGCATTGCAGGCCACAGTCAGAACACGTGTAGCTGATCAAATCCGTGTAATAAGTCAGCACTTCTTGATTTTCGAATAGCAAATCTTCGTCTGGCAGAGACATAAATTTGTCCGTTTGAAAGCAGTTGTACTTGCTGTGTGATTTGGTTATCAATATCTGGCAGTGGGAAATATGATTCTTAGTTATACGAGGGGTGTCCAAAAAGTAGTGATACTTTTAACCGTAGCTCTCGTTATATAGCTTCCTGTGATTTAAAATTTTATGAACTGATAGCGGCAAATCTCTTCTACAGACTGCTTTTTGAATTTTTAAAATTGATACCAGAGAACAAAAGTTATACCCACAAAAGTAACAGTACCTGTACCATAGAGTTACACAGATTATATCAAAATTTATGATAGTCGACTTCTGCACTTATTCATTAAGAAGGCATCGATAAATGTCTTGTTTAAGCAATACCAAAGCCCAATTGCAAAATTATGCTCACTGCGACTGACTGAAATTTGTCTATGGACAGAATCATGCGCAGAAAAATAAAGCATTAAATTCATTACTTTACTTGCAAACAGAGGAGCTTGCATTTTGCAATTGATTTCATTGCCCATACTCGATAACACACATGGATGTGCACTCAGTTGTTGCTCAGCAAAGTACTATCTTCACTCTTTGGCGTGCTGGCCATAGTGCCTCAGAAATTCACGCAAAACTTTGCTCTGCGCACGGATCTCTGCAGTCAGCAAAATGACATGAGTTTATCGATGGATGGAGCAGTTCAGCAAGGGAAGGACTGACTTGGCAGATCAGCATCGGACGGGGCGGCCATACGTTCATCGACCTGGCGGACTCCATTCTGAATCTTCTTGATGAGGACTCCCGAATGACCATTAGAGAGATCGCTGACAGGTTGGACAAGCCGAAATCAACAATTCATAGAAGCTTACTCGGCATGGATCTCGTGAAGCTCAGCCTATAATCTGTGTAACTCAATGGTACAGGTACTGTTACTTTCATGGGTATAACTTTTGTTCTCTGGTATCAATTTTAAAAATTCAAAAAGCAGTCTGTAGAAGAGATTTGCCGCTATCAATTCATAAAATTTTAAATCACAGGAAGCTATAGAACAAGAGCTACGGTTAAAAGCATCACTACTTTTTGGACACCCCTCGTAGAAATGCTTAAATATGCTTTGGAATGCACATATTTTGAGCGTCTATACCAATCTTTACCTGAGAAGATTTATGCCGACAGATAGGGCATTCAGCAACTTTACAGATTACTTTTAATCGAATTGCACATTTTGCGCAGACTGTATGATTGCACTCTCCAATGCCATAGTATTGACATTCTTCTCGGCAGACGAGGCATGAATTGCTATCATCTGGTGTTGACATTGTTTTATTTTATTGGTAATGAATTTCTGAAATAATAATTCTGTTACGATCAACATTTATAAGATCAAGATCTTATCTTACCTCTAAAATCAAATAAGCCTAATGCCTACAAATACTAACTATTTTTATACAAGTATTCTATAGCCTAATATAAGATTCTCATTTTGAATATTAAAAAGCCTTTACCCTAAGTCTATATTGCTTTTTGCTTAACATGGCATTGCTTATATAGGATAACCCAACTAGCATATTTAGATTTCTTTAAAAATGTATTAATGGCAAAAGCCTACAAGTATTGTATAATAATTATATAAATAAATATTAAGATTAGTTAATAAAAATATTGGTGTATAAAAGGCTTTTGTATTTGTAAAACTGAACACAAAAGGTAAAATCTAACATAAATTTCATTATAAAATATAGCCAACATATTTTTTAATTTTTCAATTTTAACCAACCTTTTTATATTATTAGATAATAGATGTATCTGAAATTTTAAACAAGAATCTTATTTTCATTTTTTTTGAAAGTTTGCATTGCAATTTTAATGTAAAATAAATTTTAATTTTTTTTTCAATGAATACATAGAAAACTCTCAGAATCCTAGTCCCTCTTATCCCAGTCTCTTTTTAAAAAACAGGGAGTGATTGCAGGTTTTGGCTGTAGACATAGGCAATAGCCATCTCAAACTAGTAGATAGACATAAAATAGTTGCACAGCCACATCTATATATTTAATATTTACTATATTTAATTTAGGTAACTAAGAAAGTCATTTTTTGTAGAATAATTAAATTTGCCAAAACTAGAGGATAGCCAAATATGTCTATCTATACCTATAAAAATCAAAACTCTGTCTTTTTATTATAAAAAAACTAGTTATGACAAAAATGATAATAAAAATATACAATTTTGTAGACCCTTTGTTTATGCTTTTGAGGCCTAAGACTTACTATTACAAGGAAAGTTGCAAAGGTTTTTGGCTTTTTAGGATGTACTAGATCTATGGTCAGGATCATATACCATTGTATACCAGAACAAAAATTGCCTAGCTCATGTATGCCAATGTACTTTAATTAGACACAAAAATCTGACAAAACAAGAATTAAAAATTATGACTAATATTTATTGCTTGCAAATTTTTAGTATTAAAAAAGTGATTAGAAAAAACTAGTTGATTTTATACTAAACAAAAAAACTTAGCTTGTTTATTTTAACTATTTTTGTTTTACTTTTTAATTTGCTTTTGGACTTGGACTTTGGACTTGCTTTTTCATCAAAATTTAGCACTTCTAACTTAACTATGTATATGGATACTATTCCAAACTTGTTGTGCATATATGGTTTTATTTGCTGTTTTGGCAATCTTTGTATGCCAAGCTATATGCCAAGTTTTATGCCAATAGTGCACTCTAGGTACTAGTGCACTCTAGTATATGCTAGAATTTTCTATCATACATGTATACCACCTGGATTCTGGTATTATTAACATCTAGGCTAGCTCTTATTAAAGTTATAAGTGAATATTTAGCACTTATAATTCAATACACACTAAGTCAATTAGAGTAAAAGTCACACGAAGCAGTTATGATATAATCAATTTTTTAGGCAAGTCAGTACTAGGCCTAGTCTCTATTAAAATTAACAATATGGTTATGAAATATAAATGAAGTATTATGCTATGCTTTTGCATTCAATACAATTATGCAATTCAATTCAGTGTCAAAATTCAGCCAATACATAGACCATAGTCTAGATCATGCTGGGTACACACCTGAACAAAAATTGAATAATCACAAGTATATGCTAAAGCCAAAAAATTAGTGCATGACTATTTTCAAAAATATGCTAGTGTTACAACAATAAATAACCTTTTTATGTTATCATTTATTTTTTGATTTTGCATATTCATTTGGTTGATTTTTATGCTTTTTGGCAATACTTACAGCAAAAAATTGATAAATGCAAAGACTTGTTTAAATGCTTTTTTACAAGCTTGAAAAAATTGGAAGCTTGAAATTTAGGTATGCTTAAAAATTAACTTTTTTTGTTTTTTTCTATTTTACAATAACTCTTACGTGATTTTATGAAGTGCATACCAGGTGTGCACACATACTATTTTCTTAGGAGTGATGCACACCAACTATACACACCTAATTTTAATTTTGGCATGCAAGGCCTATGCACATGCATACCCAAATTTTTGGGCGTATACTAGGCCTACATGATCCGGAGTAGGGGTCGGACAATATTGAATTTTCGAGATTTTGGAGATTCGAGATTGGCCTCTTTGAGATATTCGAGATTCAATCGAGATTCGAGACATATAGTGGAACAACAAAAAATATTTAATATGTGAAATACAGTAAATCCTCTAAATCTGCTACTGGCAGTAGGTCTATTAGACAAGCTCCTGGGATCCCAAGAACCGTCTCCGAAGGCACAGAATTCAAAATGTTAAATAAAATTTTGCCAACCCAGTAAAACAAAATATTGCTAACCATCATTAGCAAACAAAAATACAACTCATTGAAATAACCGGATTACACATTAAATATTCCCATGTGGATACAAGGTACCTAACTGACGAACTAGCGAGACAAAAGAAACCATCAACATCACATGGAGAGTGTTGATCTTGGACGTCAACTTTAAGTAGCCAATGAATTGCTGGAACATTAATTGTTTGAAGCAGAAATGCATTACATTACAAATTAATTGAAAATAGTAAATATATTGTTCAAAACAGTGCGCATTCTCTAATGCAAGCCATGACCACCGGCATCTGTATGCCAGCTATATATAAACTATACATTATTTGTAACATGCAAAATTTAAACAAAATATTGACATTGACACCATCAGGCTCTATGATATGATGCTGCATGCTTCTTATAGATCAAAATGTTTTTTTGAACATTTAATTTTTATCTCGAATCTCGACATTTTTTTCGAGATTGTGAAGTCGAGATTGAGATTTGAGAAAACCCCAAGATCTCGGATCTTGAGATTGAGATCGAGATCTCATCCGACCCCTAATTTGGAATGTGACTTGAATGAAATAGGGCTAATTTTAACAATAATATAAAATATAATGTTAGGCCTATGCCTATTTAGGAATCATGCCTAGGCTAGCCTAAGGCCTAGTTGCCAGTGAATTTTTTTCAAAAAGAATTAAAGTTGGCAGGTAGGCCTAGGGGCTAGGCCTTTTTTATCAGGACTTATCATATCATATGCCTAGCCTAGGGCTAGGCCGGCTAGGGCAAGGCCCACTTAAACCATAAACGCACAGGAAATATAGCTAGAAGTATAACCTAGATTCTAGATTCCAGAATGCTTCTTTAACACCTAGGCCCTATTTAACAATAGGTTTATACTTTTGGATTTAGGCCTAACATTTATTTAGGCAATAAATTAACACAGCTATACTAAATATTTTCTATTAATATTATACGATTGTATATATTATCTGCTAAATCGAATCTTAGGCAATAGCTTATTCAAATTTAATCAAGTTTATATAGTTGATGAATTCAAGCACGTACTCGCTGGATTGTTGAGACAGAAAACGCAATTCAAGGCGTTACGATTCAATGAGTGAGTGGTGCAATACTATTAAGAAAATTTTGCGACATTTTCAGGAAAATGATTAAAATAGAAAGCGAAAAATTAGAAACAAGTGCTTTACGATCTAGTATTTGATTATGTGAAACATCGTTTTTTACTCTGAATCTATTAGTTTATTATTCTTATTTATGAATTTGTCATAATATGTTTGTTTTAGTTCACTACCCTAGTCGCCACGTCATGGATAAAACATGCATGTTCAATGGCGGAATACATGCATGGAATATAAAATTGTAAAAAAGCTACTTCAAAGCACAAAGTTTAACAACTTGCCGTCGTTTTCCTGCATACCTTATGTAGCCTGCAACCCACGTGCTTACCTTGCTGATGTAATTTATTTGCGTAGGCTGTGTTTTCTCACTCTGTTTCCAAACATGTATTTGAATCGGTTTTTATGCAATCCCCGCACGTGGAATCACGCATTCAAGCCCCATGTACGGCACGCACACCCACGCAATTTCAAATTACTATACCCGTTACAGCAATCTAACGTCCGACGTCTATTGATATCGCTGATAAATATATGTATCCTACATTAAAATGTACGGCAAATGTAGTACGTATACCACGATGTCTTAGTTGCATACACGGTACATGTAAGTCGGGTGAATGCATGGTACTGTACACTACTGAAATCTTAGCCTCGGTATCTTCAAGAAGACAAAAACAGGACTATATAGACACCCAAGAGATGGTTTTTTATTTGTTATCATTTCAGTTACATTAGTTTACTTGATCTTGAGTCCATACAAAAAAATTGATACTCCTTGTAATTTTTTCTCTCAGCAAAAATTCGGTTCGATTTCCGGTTCAATCAACTAATTACGTCATCACGTTTACGTCATTACGTCGGGTGTTGATAGGCTGTTTGAGAGTCTAGCTGAGAATGACCAGGAGTTAAAGTTTGCCCATTATTGAAGCTTGATAAGAAAAATCTGACATAGTTGCAACAGGATCTTCATAAGTCACCTGGTGCCTCCTGTTGAAGGAGCCGACGGCGTCGGGGTGATGACGGAATGCTTGAAAGACTAGCTGAGGATGTCCAGCAGTAAGGCTTGCCCACTGTCGAGGCTTGATCGGCGAAACTAGAGAAATTCGCATCAGGCTGTCCATAGTCACCTGGTGCCACCTGTTGAAGGTCCACAAGCTCCGCTTGGGTGAAGGCTAGTGACGAACGAAGTCACAGCTGATGACACATGTGATCGACGTGCTGATGAAATTTAGAGGCTTGGCAAGGCTGCGCTGAGGCGCAGTGCTGATTGGCGCACAGGGGTGTACTGAATACACTAGCGCTTATGGGAAAAATGCGACCTTCTGGCAGAATCGTCGAATATCTCGACGGTCCGGAGGGCTGGCGACTTGATTCTTGTTTGAGAAGGTGCGCAACAAAAATTTAGCGCATATTCTTGAATTTCGTGTGCCTGCGTTGCTCAATACGGCGCAGCAGAAAACATTTCCCCCCGGGATTCCCCCTCCCCTCTTGGTAGTTCTACTGTTAAAGCTGCCCCGATCAGTTTTCTCGCATCTTTTATTTCAGAATAGTCCAAGAGAAATTGCTCACTGGCGCAAAGAGTGGCGACTTTTCAATGTTGCTGCATAAGTATAAATTAGGGGGCCGGTTTGAGAAGGAGAGAAATTCTCGCAGCATCCGCAGCTCGAGAAAAAAATGGCATCACGTATCGCTCCACCGTAAAAGAATCAGCGACTTCAACAGCAAACGACAGCAATATTGACAAATCGTAAAAGCAGAACTTGAAACAGTTTTTTATTTCTCAAAAAGAAAGGCCAACTTTGAAACGCGTACATAGTCGCCTACTTTATGTATATCACTAATAATCGATTTAATTCCACATTGCAACTCTGTCTAATGCAAGTACGAGAGTAGGTAAGGCGGCAGCTCTGGGATGTCGCAGTTGTAGCCGCTGTAGCCAATCGGACACTCGCAGGTCGGCCGGTCGATTCGCTTTACGATTCGGCTGAACAGCAGCGACCAGATCACCGTCACGGTGCAGCTGCCGCCGTTTGCGCAGTAGATTTGCTCATACGGCTTGCATGACACTTTGCGGAGGTCAATCAGCGGGTGGCCTTCAGCTAGAAAGTACGAAACGGCACACAAATGCGTGGTTAAGTACAGTTCAGTCGATCATCTCTCTCGCCTTTCTTACGCACATAGGGAGAAATTTTCTGAATTTTTATGCCAAAACACGCAAACTATGCTACTATTGTAGTAGCAGCTACATGTTGATCATCAATCCGGTGGTCGTAGTCTTGAGGTTAGAGCGTCCGAATCACGGCTGAAAGGTCGGGGGTTCGATTCTCGACCCACTCGGAACAATTTGTGTCCCTGAGCAAGACACTTAACTCTGCATTGCTTCAGTTCACCCATGCAGCTGTAAAATGAGTGCCAGCATTAGCTGAGGTAATTGAGGCTGTGTGTGGCAACCCCCAAGTCCTTTGCGACAGGGTGCCCACACAGCCCTCCTGTAACTTTCTCTGTGAATTTCATCTCTTTCTGAAAAATTTCACTATCTCAACTTTTAATGTCGCAATTGTAGCGTCAACTATAGACTATAAAAGTGGCATGTGCTTGTGCATGTACTTTTGTCTGCGGGAGGGTTCACGTCAGCCAGGGGTCACATGCAGGGACGCGGATTTAGCTTTCTCTTGGGAAGGGTTCAACTGCTTTCCTTCATCAGGGATCATTTTATCACTTCATTGAGATTTTAGCGCTGCAGGCGAGCTTATAACACCGTAACTGGCGCCACAGCTTACGTAGAGAGTTTGGCGCTTATCAGTGCCCACGAGCGGGATTTTAAATAGTACACCATGCACTTTCTTGTGTCGCAGGTAAGATTTGACGCCCTGAAGGCGTGGATGATCTAGAAATTTCTTGCGAGGTTCGACCCCCCATACCCTGACGAAGTGCTTCAGCGCCAAAATAAGGAAGCAGCTGCGCCATTCATAGGAGTCACATTGCTGGCAGTCAAATTTCACTGGAAGTCAAATGTCACTGACAGTCAAATGTCACTGACAGTCAAATGTCACTGACAGTCAAATGTTACTGACAGTCAAATGTCACTGACAGTCAAATGTTACTGACAGTCAAATGTTACTGACAGTCAATTGTCACTGACAGTCAAATGCCACTGACAGTCAATTGTCACTGACAGTTAATTGTCACTGACAGTCAAATGTCACTGACAGTCAATTGTCACTGACAGTCAATTGTCACTGACAGTCAATTGTCACTGACAATCAATTGTCACTGACAGTCAATTGTCACTGACAGTCAATTGTCACTGACAGTCAAATGTCACTGACAGTCAAATGTCACTGACAGTCAATTGTTACTGACAGTCAATTGTCACTGACAGTCAATTGTCACTGGTATGCGGTATCCCATTTGAGATTTCTCGTATTCATAAGTAGCTAGGGCCGATACAGACCTATTATAATATAGTACAGTGAGGGTTTACCTAAAGCAATGTTTTTAAAACCGGATGTGACCGATCTGACGCGAAAGCGCGACTGAGAGCATTTTCGAATTGCCAGTTGTCTACTGCTAAACTTTCATGCATAAGATGACACAGGTAATTCATCTAGTTCCAGATGGTGGCTTCAGTGGTACCTTCAGCGGCTGTATAAATACAATGTTTAATTATTATTTATAGGAGGTGCGTTACATATGTAAGTACACTGCTTGATCATTTTTCGCATGTCTCTTATGTTTCGAATGTTTTAAACGATTATGTTAAAAGTAAATTAGTACCCATGGTTAGAAGCTTTAACGGCGGTAATGAAAGTAATGTACATTAACTTTTAAGTATTAGGGTAGGTTAGTCAGCTTATGATTTGTACATTTGTGACTGGTATAGCTGCTCTCGTAGTATATATCGTGACTATAGTACTCTAATAGTTCTGAAAATCACCCTATCTGCAGACTAAATAGTGCATGTGCCCTGTACGTATATTTGTGTGTTAACTCTGCTTTCAGAAGCAGTAGGGACCTGCACTGATCGAATTTGCCTGCTCACCAACAATCGTCAGCAGAATTAACTCCACGAGCGGTAGGAGCAGCAGCACCTGATGGAGACACGCTGTTTTCATTTTCCGAATTTGCAAAATAATAATCTGTGAAGAAATTGTTATCGAAGTGTCAATTCCAGACCAGTGAAACTACGAGTATAACATATTTTCCACGGATTCTTTTGTAGAAAAAGACGATAGATCAATAAATTGTAGCAAATATTGCATTTGCATGCACTTTCCAAACCAAATTGAGCCCAAGGAGCAAGCAGTTTAACCCCTAGGGTGTGAGAATCAAGCTGTTGAACACTTTTATTTTCATTGTCTATGGCCAAAAGGGGTCTGCAGAGCAACCATGAAATTAAAATATTTTGGGTAGTTAGCTAGCTGAGAAGTATATGTATGATGTGAAATTATAGGTCTTTGAAAAAATACATACATGTGTAGTATACTGTACGCTCATATTCAACGTTTCAAAACCATTTTATTCAAAGCCACTAAAAATACATTCATGAGACAATGTGCTTGTGGATATATGGTTTTGTCAATGATTAATTTCAGTCACTCTCGTGGCTTCGCCACTCGTGAAAAATTTATCTTTGTCTACCTACAAAACCATACACTGCACAAGTCTACCATATATGCAAAAAGCTTTGGTGTAGCGGTTTATTAGTTCACGTTCAGACGGCCAATTATTTACGAGTATATTTATTTTTATTTAACGATTTGATACTTTGATATTCTATATATCTAAATTGGTTGAACTAAAGGAATAAATATTATGACTGACTAATAGAAATACGACTTGGACCAATCAGGAGGCGGCGCGAAACGACGGGAAAAAAGAAGTACAAAATTGAATTCTACCCGCGGTTTAAATACCAAACGAATTCTTGGAATCATACGGTAAAAAAAGTAATAATCAATTGTAAATATACATACCTAAATTTATTACAACTAGTGATTAAATAATAATCAATACACAAAAATACACTATATGTTCCCAATACTCTCGGTCGCAGAGCCAGCGTCGGTACAGGGTCGTTCGCGTCGATGACGGCTGGCTTCAGCCTCTCCACTGACACCCAGTCGCGGCGAGTGCCCAAATCCAGCAGGAATTAAAGCTTTGGTGTCCCGCTCGAGGACCTTGAACGGGCCGTCGTAAGGTCGCTGCAGCGGGGGGCGGTGGCCATCGCGCCGGATGAAGATGAACTGGCAGGCGTCGAGGGCGGCGGGCCAGGCGGTGGGGCGGCTGCTGTGACGGGACGTCGGCGTCGGCCGGAATGCCTGGACGGCACCGCGGAGCCGGGCGAGGAACTGGTCGTGGTCGACGGCCGGCGGGCTGGGTGCAGGCACTCGCCGGGCACGCAGAGGGGCGCACCGTAGACCAGCTCGGCCGACGATGCCAGCAGGTTCTCCTCGGGGGGCCGTCCGGATGCCGAGCAGCACCCAGGGCAGCTCGCTGACCCAGGCTGGTGCGGCCAGTCGCGCCATGAGGGAGGCCTTCAGCTGCCGGTGGAATCGTTCGATCAGCCTGTTCGCCTGCGGATGGAAAGCCGTTGTCCGGTGGAGCTGCATTCCGAGGAGTCGTGAGACGTTGGACCACAGCTGCGACGTGAACTGCGAGCCGCGATCCGGCTCGATCCGGCGATGTGATTCCGCTCGGCACGCCAAACCTGGCGATCCAATCGGCGATGAAGGCGGAGGCGCACGCGGCCGCGGAGGTGTCGGTCATCGAATTCGCCTCCGGCCACCGGGTGAAACGGTCCACGATGGTCAGCAGGTGTGTGAAGCCTTGCGAAGGCGGCAGCGGCCCCACCAGGTCGGTGCGGCCAGTCCGGAACGCGGATGTTGCCAACCGGGGCGGCGACGTGCCGCTGCACCTTGGCCAGCGGAGGCGACACTGGACCGAGCTCAACGGCTGACGTCCTTGCTCATGCCGGCCCACACGAACTTGGCGGCCACGAGGCGCCTCGTGCTGCGGACGGACGGGTGGGCGAGACCGTGGAAGCGTCAAAAACGGAGCGTCGGAAATTCGGCGGCACCAACGGGCGCGGCCGGCCCGTGGAGATGTCGCAACGCAGGTCGACACCGGGGCTGAGCTGCAGCGGCTCAAGTTGGAGGCTGGCGTCGGCCTGACTGGCCTGCGCCTGCGCCATTGCCGCGAAATCCACGCCGGGGAGCAGCCGGGGCTGCACCGAAGAGACCGTGCAGCGGGACAGCGCGTCTGCGACCGAGTTATCCTTGCCCGCCACGTGCTGGATGTCCGTGGTGAACTCGGACACGTAGGCCAGGTGGCGCTGCTGTCTGGCGGACCACGGGTCAGATGTCTTGGACATGGCGGCGACCTGCGGCTTGTGGTCCGTGAAAGCGGTAAACGCGCGGCCCTCGAGAAAATAGTGAAAGTGCCAGACCGCCAGGTACAGGGCGAACAAGGCTACCAACCCGCTGCTTGAGCGCCGCGCCGACTGCGGTATCGGAGGCGTCGTATGGCCACGGGTGCGCCAGCATGGCGGCAGAGGCCAGCACTCGCTTCGCTCCGTCGAAAGCGGCGGTAAGCTTGGGCGTCCACCGGATGAACTTCTCTTTGCCGGCCATGGCCGCATGGATGGGGCGCAGCAGCTGGGCTGCGCGCGGCACGAAGCGGTGCTAAAAATTCACCATGCCGGCGGCTCTTGACGGTGGCTGGCGGTGCGAACATAGCGATGGCGTCGACTTTGGCTGGCAGCGGCACGGCCCCCTGGGCGCTGATCCGGTGGCCGAGGAAGTCGATCTCGCTGCGGCCGAACTCGCACTTGGCCGGGTTGACGATAAGGTCGTTCTCGGCCAGGCGCTGGAACAGCGTCCGCAGGTGCACTATGTGCTGCTGCGGGCTGCGGCTAGCGACCAAGAAGTCGTTGATGTAGGCGAAAACGAAGTCTGGAAGGCCTGGTTGACGTTTTTGAGGCCGAACGGCATTCGCAGGACCTCGAGGAGGCCGAACGAGGTGGTGACAGCGGTCTTGGGCACGTCAACTACGGCCACAGGCACCTGGTGGTAGCCACGCACGAAATCGATCTTGGAGAAGACCAAGCAGCCGGCCAGGCGCGCTGAGAAGTCCTGGATGTGCGGCACCGCGAGTAGCGGTCGGGCACCGTGGCGTCGATGAGCCGCCTGTAATCGCCGCAGGGCCGCCAGCCGCCGGATGCAACCATGTGCAACGGCGAGGACCAAGGGCTGTTGGACCGGCGCTCGATGCCGAGCTGCTCCAGGAGCCGGCACTCCTCCTTGGCCACCGCCAGCTGCAGCGGCAGGCGGCGAGCTAGGGCGGGCGTGGACCGGCGGGCCCTGCGTCGGGATGTGATGCTTCACCCCATGTTGTCGTGGGCTGGATGAGCCCGCTGGAACGGCTCGGTGAGGGCGGGGAACTCGGCCAGCAGCTGGCTGTACGGGTCCGCAGCGGCGGCTGCGGCGAGCTGCAGTCTGGGCCCCGCGCCGTCAAGCAGGTGCACGCTGGCGAGCGAGCGGGCGTCCAGGAGGCGCTGGTGCGACAGGTCCACCAGCAGGCCTTGGTGCCGTAAGAAAGTCGTCGCCGATCAGCGGGCGGAGACCTCGGCCAGAATGAACGGCCAGGAGCAGCGCCGGATGCCGAGGTCGAGGTGAGGCTGCCGTCCGGGCGGTGTTGCTGGAGCCGTCTCTGTCTGGCGCCCTTGCTGGCCGCAGAGACCGCCGGCTGGGCTTGCTGGGCTGGGTCTGCCGCCGGCTGCTGGACGGAGGCCGCGAACAGCTTCGGCTGGCTGGCCCAGATCTTGTCCGCCTGCTGCGCTGCTGCCCCGGGGGTCCGCAAAACTGCCGGTTGTCATGGCCATGCGTACCTCCGGTGGCAGCTGCTGGCGCCTGGCGGAACAGCTCCTCGAACAGCAGGCAGGGGCGGTCGTTCTCGAGCAGGGCGAGCATCTCGTCCATCAGCTCGGAAGGCCGCCGGTCGCATAGGCCGGACATGCTGAGCAGGCGGCTGGATCGCTGCTGAGGAGTTGAATCGAAAGTGCTGTTGCGGCGCTCCTTTAGCTTAGTACCTTGTTCGCCTCCGGAGGAGCCTCGAGCACATCGAGCAGACGCTCTGCTGTCTGCTGGTCAAGAGCTGCGACTGGATGGGCGTACCTTTGTTTCGTCCTGAGTGCTGTCTCTCAGGGTGAACTGATCTTCGGCCTGGGTGAACCATGCTCGAGGCTGGACCGCCCAAAACGTGGGCAGTTTCAGCTGGGACACAGCAGAGTCGGTTTGTGGGGCCTTGGCACGAAATGGCTGCGTATAGGGCTCATCAATGTATAGCGGCTTGCGAGTGGCAGCTACATGTAGTGTAGCAAGCGAGCAAAGAGACCTTGTGTATATTTATTGTTAACCTTAGTTATTTATACTTAACGAGAAGGAGGGTTTGAGTCAGATTAAACTGGCTGGCTGTGGAAAACTCCCCAACAGCTGCAGGGGGCCTGGGTGTACAGGCGGGCCCCGCTCTCAGTCGTGCACCGGCCTGACCGCCACTCATACATGTACATGTACATTAACAAATACAAGTCTAATTCTGAACTCGAAATTCCAATAAATATACTGACGGGTTCCCTTTGACTGTCGCCCTTTTGATCGGTTACCAAAATATCATAAACCCGAAATGTCAAAAACCTAAAGTTTTACAACGTTTAATTGCACTGGAAAGGTAAAAGAATATGAGGCACAATAATTTTAAGTGATACTAACTAAACCTAATAAAAAAGACATTTTATACCTTAGATTGTTTGGATAAATTTGTTTTACTTCTTGTTAAAATTTAAAGTTTTTAAAAAATATTTTTTTTCTTTAGTAACAACACTGATCTAGTTGTAGGCCTAATAGTAGTCTCTAATTAGGTAGTCCTTGCAGGGCCGGATTTAGGGAAGCAACCGGATTTAGAGGACGCGACCGCCCCCCCCCCCCAAAAAATAGCTTGACCGAACATATTGCGCCCCCCCCAAAACCTAAATTTGCGTCCCCTAATTTAGTCCCCTAATATTATCTAAACTTGATTCTTTGCCCCCAAACGCCTTTTTGCGCCCCTAAGCTTGATTTTTCGCCCCCCTACACACATTTTTTACGCCCCCTAGCTTAAAAATTGGCGCCCCTTACACTCGTGTTGGCGCCCCAAACTTGGACCGCCCCCCCCCCCAAAAATGAAACTCTAGATCCGCCACTGAGTCCTTGCACTAATTTTGGTGATCTTCTGTAATAAGAAGCCAGTATTATTTACATCTGACGGCTAAGCCACTGTTTAGACACAAGAAAGGACGTTAAAATTCAAATCTCGGCGAATAACTATTTATATAATTATAAAAGTAAAATGAATATTCATATTAAACTAATTTTTGCTAAAGTTTCATTAGTGAGTCTGTCACTTTTTTATTCCTAGGTCCTGATTACTTCAAGCATGAATTATACCTAGACATAGTCAATATTTCCATTACAATATGTTACTGTTAGTCTGTTAAAATCCATAAATTTAACAAGATGCCCTTATAATAAGTTGCTTAATAACCAGGCATAGACCTAGGCCTAGGGGCTAGGGCTAGTCTAGGTTTTTCTTGTGTGAGTTTCTGCCCTGATACACTACTTAAAAATCATTAGGCCTAGGCCCTTTAATTTTGGCATTCTAAATTTTAACATCCCAGTTACAAGTTAGACTATGAGGGAGGGGTGTCTCAAAAGACAAATAGTATTAATTTTAATTGTAGGCCTAGCTCTTGTTCTATAGCTTCATGTGATTTAAAATTTTATAAACTGATAGTGGCAAATCTCTTTTACAATTTACAGACTGATTATTTAATTTTAAAAATCAATACTAGAAAACAAAAGTTATACCCACAAAAATAACAGTACCTACACTATATAAGCTAGTTGCATAAACTATATTGAAATTTATAATAGTTGACTTCTGCACTCATTCAATAAGAAGGCATCAATTACATTATATGTATACATAACCTAAAAGCAAGGGGTATATATAGACAACATAAAATATATAAAAAAGTTTTTTTGACATTTGTATTTGACTTTGAATTTGAATTTGCACTTCTATTTAGGCCCCCTATTCAGTGGTTGAAAATAAACTAACTTCTGCTATAGTATACATATATGCATTTTGTTTTGCATGAGCAGTGAGCACTAAATTTGTAAAAAGTGAGTGTTAGGCCTAGGCCTAGTCATGCTAAACTTTGTTTTTTTGAATTTTATTTTGAAAAATTTCAATTCCAATTTTGGAAAGTAGCAAATTTTGATTTCAATTTTGATTTTGATAGAAAATTCACTTTTGGAACATTTCTGCATAGACCTATGTATATACTACACACATTCAAGCCAGCTATCAGTTAAGTAGGCCTAATTTTAGTAATAGAAAAGGCAGGTGATAAATTTCAATTGGTTTTATTATTAAGATCTTTAGTCAGTCAGATAAAAGAATAGAAAGAAAAAAGACAAAATGAGAAATAATAGAAAAGAAAGTAGATATGAGAGAATGAATTAAAGATAATAGAGAGAAGAAAAAGGGGAGTAAGGCAAAAATAAAGAGAGAAAAAGAACAAAAAACAATAAAGAGAAGAAAAGAAAGATGAAAAAGGAAAAGGTAAAAAGAATATAAACTTGAGACATGAGAACAAAAAGAGAGAAAAAAAGAGCAAAGACAAGATAGAATAGAGAATAGATAAAAGACTGGAGAAATCAGATAAGAGAAGAAAATATAAATAAAAGAGAATAGAACTAGAAAGAAATAGGAAGAAAAAGAATAGAGGGGAAAAAAGAAAAAAGAAGAGAGAAGAGAAGAGAAGTTATAAGAGGGAGTAGAGCCAAAAGATAAGAGAGAAAAGATAAGTGATTAGAGATTAAAGGAGAGGAGAGAGAAACAAGATAATAAAGAAAAGATGAGAGATAAGAGAGCAAAGAGGAGACAAAAGATAGCAAAGAAGAGACAAAAGATAGCAAAGAGGAGACAAAAGATAGGAGAGTCTCAGATGGGATGATAGCAGTCAATTTATGCAAATAAGGAATATATATAAGATATGCCATTTTAAAGATATTCTATATAGCATTTGGAGAATAGGATAAAATTTGGGTCATGGGATTTAGCTAATAGATTTCACAGAATAAAATTTTGGCAATGGGAGTTCTATCCCCTTATTCTGCCAACCAAGGACTTGATCTCATTCTGTATAAAACCAATACCTTGAAAAGGTACTAAATAATAGATTTAGCAAAGCAAAATTAGAATGGTTTTAACTTTCTATATATTCAACTCCTTTATTAACAAATGAAATTTATACTTTCATGTTTGTTTTGACTTTCTAAAGTCAAATTAAGGATGCAATCTACTTTTTTAATTGGGCATAAGTTCAATGGAATTTTTCAACATTGTTACTTTTCCTAACTGACAGTTTGGCTGCAAAAAAGCAGACAAGATTAGACTTGTTGTGCGAAATGCTTTTTTGCCTTATTGTCCATAGAAGCTGAATAGTGATGGCGATGCTATAGCAGGAATAAATATAAGGTTTGTACCTATAATGGCACCTGTTAGTACTATAAACAATGCACTTTGACTTGGAGTTGCCTTGTTGGCTATATTAGCACTTCTCTATGCTGCAAATGATATACTTTGACTAGGAGTCACCTTGTCTACTGTATTGGCAACTATTAAGGCTATAGTAACATGTTGAAATAAAATGTTTTATAATTTAACATAACAAAACAATGTATTATATTTAGAAAAAAAGAAACATACTAGACTAGAAATGACTATAACAAGAAGCTCAATAGTTCTCTGTTGGAATCATCTGACTTCTTATTAAAGCTTGCCATTTTAGAAGCATGATGATCAGTTTCTCAAATCTTCATTATAGAAAAAAGCTCCTATGGCAAATCTTTTGGGTAGAAACAACTCATAAGATTGTAGAGATCTGCAAATTATAAGTTAGGTCATTAGTACCCTCAAAAGCTTGTAGCAAACTTTGCTTTGCAATGGTTTCATCAAGTGTGCAAGAAAGCAGTTTACACAATGTATCTAATCATTAGATGGTGCAGCTTGATGATTTTGCAGGTGCTTGATTTCTACAGATCCATATTTTGTCCGTTTGAACTATATTCTTCTAACAAGCCACTTTTCACTCACATACTCCATATTCCTTTCAAGAAAAAGAATTTAATATAAAAAGATATAGGAAATTGTGGTACAGAGGAGAATTTTTGTCTAACAAAGCATAAGGACAAATAGCAGTCTAAAATCTATTAGAAGACAATAGAACTTCTTTAAAATTGTCCTTGAATGTAAACATGTAAGATTATAATTCAATCATATTCTACGAAAATATTTTTATTATATAAATCTATAGGATAGTCAAAAAGGACTTTTTGTATTTGTATCTTTGGCAAACCATGAGGGAATTTTGATTAGTTTTGTTATTTTGTTTAATTCATTAGTCATCATAGAAAATACCAGTATTATTTAAAACATTAAAATCACTTGGAGATAAAGAAAGAAATTATCTTCATTATGCAATGAATAGAACTGATTAATAGAATCACATTTTAAATACCCCAGAATAGGTCCTAGGGCATGCTAAGTTGTAAACTTGACTGACTTCACTTTTTAATAATTGTCTAAAAACAATTTACTATGCTCTAATTCTTGAAGTCTATCAGCAATCATTGGTATATTCTTAAAACAAATCATTTCTTTAATAATTTTCATATGATTTTCAAACTTGAAAGCAGAAAAGTGGTCGAGTAGATCATGCTGCTCAACTTAATTTGCTAAACTAATAAGACAATGAATATTATAAGAAAGAAAAATTCTTCTATACCATGCAACACTAGTTGACACAAATTTTATAAGTAGCTCATTAGCATAGCTGATTAGTTCTTGTGAACTTATAGGGTTGCAAAGAACTGTAATAGATGTACTCAACAGACGAAATTTTCTATACTGTCTATTAGGTATGGCTGACTTCAATGCAACAATGCCAGAATATAGAAGGACTCCTACAATATGTTGTAAATTCTGATGGAAAAAATATGACATTGTGATAAGTTTTTGACTAATCTGAAAGACAAACTTGCTTTTTTAAGACAATAAGACAATGAACAATCATCAACTCAGCAAAACTCTGCAACAAATGTTCTCTGGCGACTAGTTCGACCACTAGCGATGACTTAGTGCTGTGTATACTGAAAAAAACAGTATAAGATTATTTTTCTTGGCTACAATCAATCCTGATTTGTTCAATACTGAAAAAAACAGTATAAGATTATTTTTCTTGGCTACAATCAATCCTTATTTAAAAAACATTCTTGGCATTGTTATTGAGCAATATAAACATTGTTAATAATTTCCTGATTTTTGGCTACAGAACAAAGAAGAATTACAAAAATTCATATGCTTGCTGCAAGCCAAGAGAATGCTCTAATCTGGTGGCAGTCTAGCAAGCATGAGCAAAGCTATTGTGCACCGCGATTCCCAGGTATTCGGCTTCAATAATTCTCTTGAATCATTTAATGGGCAACAGCAAGAAGAGGAGGAACAACAACAGAAATTGCTGATGAAGCAAGATCTTCAGCAGAAGCAGGACTTGACTACAGTTGGCATCAACGGTAGTGGAGAGTCTGCTTCAGTGCGTGACACTGCTAAACCGATGTCGGTTTTAGAAGAAAATGATGCGCTTTCAAGCGTTCAAAACTCTGCTGCAATTAGTAAGCAATATAAAACTTTTTTGCAATGCCCCTGCGAACGTGCACTTGGTTTAGACTATGAAATTTGGGTCTTTAACTTTATTTGCTCCAGATCCTCAGACGCTTCAAGATCCGCAGTTGCTGGGCCAGCCTCCCAGAGTGTCAGTTGCTGGGCCAGCCTCCCAGAGTGTCAGTTGCAGGGCCAGCCTCCCAGAGTGTCAGTTGCTGGACCAGCCTCCCAGAGTGTCAGTTGCTGGGCCAGCCTCCCAGAGTGTCAGTTGCTGGGCCAGCCTCCCAGAGTGTCAGTTGCTGGGCCAGCCTCCCAGATCCCCAGTTGCAGGGCCAGCCTCCCAGATCCCCAGTTGCAGGGCCAGCCTCCCAGATCCTCAGTTGCTGGGCCAGCCTCCCAGAGTGTCAGATGCTGGGCCAGCCTCCCAGAGTGTCAGTTGCTGTGCTAGCCTCTCCTAGAGTGTCAATTGCTGGGCCAGCCTCCTAAATCCTCAGTTGCTGGCCCAGCCTCCCAGATCCTTAGTTACTGGGCTAGCCTCCCAGAGTGTCAGTTGCTAGGCCAGCCTCCCAGAGTGTCAGTTGCTGGGCCAGCCTCCCAGATCCTCAGTTGCTGTGCCAGCCTCCCAGATCCTCAGTTGCTGGGCCAGCTTCCTGAATCCTCAGTTGCTGGACCAGCCTCCCAGATCCTCAGTTGCTGGGCCAGCCTCCCAGAGTGTCAGTTGCTGGGCCAGCCTCACAGATCCTCAGTTGCTGCGCCGTCTCCACTCTCCCATCCCCATGCTGTTGCTACTATTATCTTTCTTTATCAATTAGATCAAGCGCAGTCCGCCGCAAACGGTGACGCTGTGGAAGCAGCTGCCGAAGCGGCCGTGGCGGAAATCATGGGCCTGGACTGCCTCGTATCGGACGAGTGCGACCCCACCGATTTCTTCTTCTCTGAAGCCGGAGTCGAAGACAGTCCGGCTGAACATGGAACTGCAGAATTCGACGAAGATTTCAACGACGACGACGACGACGAAGATTCTACAGAAGAAGACTGTGATGAGGATGACAATGCAGGTAAATCGGCCGAGGATCTGCTGCCGCCAGGTGTGGATCAGAACGAATTGATCAAAGCTGCAGCAAAAGAGGCAAAGTAAGTGATGAAATACAAAATGCTGGTTGCACAAAATAGTCGATTTCTCACATGCTCACATCTCACATTTCTCACGTCTCCCAGATCCCCATGACTCTTCCCAGATCCCCATGACTCTTCACCTCTCCCAGATCCCCATGACTCCACCTCTCCCAGATCCCATGGCGCTACACACCCAGATTCCCATGACTCTTCACCTCTCCCAGATCCCCATGACTCTTCACCTCTCCCAGATCCCCATGACTCTTCACCTCTCCCAGATCCCCATGGCGCTACACTCCCAGATCCCCATGACTCTTCACCTCTCCCAGATCCCCATGACTCTTCACCTCTCCCAGATCCCCATGACTCTTTACCTCTCCCAGATCCCCAGCAAGCTCCATGCCGCACCTGTCACCCACCCGCCATCGCAGACGCCAGCGCCAGCAGACCCCGGCATCTTCGGCGGCGGCTGCCCCGACATCCGAAGACAGTCCCACCAAGCAATCCAAGACTCTATTCGAGCGTCGCAATATTCGTCGAATACGCGACACAAAAGTTGACAAAGCGACACTCGAAGCTCAAAAAGCCGAGATGGAGCGTAGAAAGCGAATCCAAGAGAAGCAGCAGCAGGCCTCCGCCTCCGCCGCAGCCGCCAAGGCGTCCACCTTAGAAACTCTGCTTGAAACTAAAGAAGATCGCTTAGCAGCAAAAGCAGCAGCAGCCGCTGAAACTTCTACTACAGGCTCGAAAGCCGATAAGACGAATGATGAGGATGAGGATCGTGATGACGAAGAAGACGATGACGCCTGTTGCATCGTGGAACCGCCTCCAGCGAAACGATCCAAGACATCTTCGCCAACGTCCGCGTCAGCCAAATTCTTAATACCATCCGCTCCCTCATCGTCTTCTGGCTATTATTCTTCGTCGAATTTCTCTGTCGGTCGCAACCTGCTCAATCGGGTGCCGCAGTACAGCAGTTTAAATCAGCTGCTCACTGGCCGAGGCGTGTCTTCGCCGCTGCAGCAGCAACAGGAGACTATCGTGATTGACAGCGACGATAATGAGGATGCCGGCAATGAAGACTCCGACGCCGCCGCCGATAAAGAAGACGAAGACGATGGCGTTGATGTTGACGGCAAGCATGCTAAAGATGAGCACAATGTGCCAGATGTATCTGGTCGCGTACTGGTGAATGTCAGTCATCCGCAGGACGATAGCGACATCTATTTGCCAAGCCGGATAGCCAAGGCTATTAGGCCGCATCAAATTGGCGGAGTTCGTTTCCTATACGATAATGTTGTGGAGAATTTGCAATTGTTTAATAGTACGCCAGGATTTGGTTGTATACTGGCGCACAGTATGGGACTGGGCAAGACTCTGCAGGTTGGTGTGCGATGGACACTTTTGTTGCTTTTTATATTTGGCTTTGCTTTGCATCTGCTAGATAAAGGCTCTGTAACTGTTAGATAAGGCCTCAGTAACTTTTAGATAAGGTCTTTGCACCTGTTAGATAAGGGCTCTGTAACTGTTGGATAAGGTATTTATGCCTGTTAGATAAGGGCTCTGTAACTGTTGGTAAGGTCTCTGTAACTTTTAGATAAGGACTCTGTAACTGTTAGATAAGGTATTTATGCCTGTTAGATAAGGGCTCTTTAACTGTTAGATAAGGGCTCTTTAACTTTTAAATAAGGGCTTTGTAACTTTTGGATAAGGACTCTGTAACTGTTAGATAAGGTCTTTACACCTATTGGATAAGGGCTCTCTAACTGTTACATAAGGTATTTATGCCTGTTAGATAAGGGCTCTGTAACTGTTGGATAGGGACTCTGTAACTGTTGGTAAGGGACTCTGTAACTGTTGGTAAGGGCTCTGTAACTTTTAGATAAGGGCTCTGTAACTGTTGGATAGGGACTCTGTAACTGTTGGTAAGGGCTCTGTAACTTTTAGATAAGGGCTCTGTAACTTTTGGATAAGGACTCTCTAACTGTTACATAAGGTATTTATGCCTATTACATAAATGCTCTGTAACTGTTGGATAATGACTCTGTAACTGTTGGATAAGGCCTTTACACCTGTTGGATAAGGGCTCTCTAACTGTTAGATAAGGTATTTATGCCTGTTAGATAATGGCTCCGTAACTGTTAGATAAGGTCTTTTTGCCTGTTAGATAATGGCTCTATAACTGTTAGGTAAGGTCTTTAAGCCTGTTAGATTAGAGTTCGGACTCTATTAGACAACTGGCATGCCCATTGAACAAAGAGATTTACAGCTTTGACAACCTGTGTTTAACTTTATTAAAATTCTCTCTGAATTTAATTTTCTAAAAAAAAACGTGAAGAGATCTTATTTCTCGCATAATTTCAGGTGTGCGCCTTCTGCCACGCTTTATTTAGCGGAGTAGGCGTGAAATCGGTGCTTATCATTGTGCCAATCAACACCATTCAGAATTGGGTGGCGGAGTTCAATCACTGGCTGCCGGTTGATGAGGCCGCCTGTCCGGATGAGGCTGATAAGCGCAAATTTGCACTGCACGTTATTAGCGACTCCTGCAAGACTATGACCGCCAGGTAAGTCGCTCGCTCACTCACTCACGCATTCAATCATTAACTCACTTGATCATTAATTCACTCATTTAGTCGACCATTCACTCACTTACTTAATAATTCACTCATTTACTCGACCATTCAATAATTTACTCGACTATTCAATAATTTACTCAACCATTCACTCACTTACTTAATAATTCACTCATTTACTCGATCATTCACTCATTTACTCAACCATTCACTCAATCATTCACTCACTCACTCAATCATTCACTCATTCACTCAATCATTCACTCATTCACTCAATCATTCACTCATTCACTCAATCATTCACTCATTCACTCAATCATTCACTCATTCATTCAATCATTCACTCAATCATTCACTCATTCACTCATTCACTCAATCATTCACTCATTCACTCAATCATTCACTCAATCATTCACTCATTCACTCATTCACTCAATCATTCACTCATTCACTCAATCATTCACTCATTCACTCATTCACTCAATCATTCACTCATTCACTCAATCATTCACTCAATCATTCACTCATTCACTCAATCATTCACTCATTCAATCATTCACTCATTCACTCAATCATTCACTCATTCACTCAATCATTCACTCATTCATTCAATCATTCACTCAATCATTCACTCATTCACTCATTCACTCAATCATTCACTCATTCACTCAATCATTCACTCATTTACTAGATCGCTCACTCATTCATTTACTCAATCATTTACTCATTTACTCGATCATGCACTCATTTACTCAATAATTCACTCATTTACTCAATCATTCACTCATTTACTCGACCATTCACTCAATCATTCACTCATTTACTCAATCATTCACTCATTTACTCAATAATTCACTCATTTACTAGATCGTTCACTCATTCATTTACTTAATTATTTACCCAATCATTCACTCACTTAATAACTAATTTAATCAGTGCATTTATCTCCCACTTGAAAGTCTCAATAAATCACTCACTGCCCAACATTGCAGGCACAGAGTAATCAGCCAATGGCAGGAGGCTGGCGGCGTCCTGTTGCTAGGCTACGAGATGTTCCGCCTGCTGTTGCAGAAGCGCTACAAGACTGGCGGCGGCGGCGGCAGCAACTCGTCTCGCTCGTTGAGTCGCAGATCCGGCAGCTCGGCCAGCCTGCAGACTCAAAGCGGCAGTCAATCCCAATCCCAGCCGAAACCGGAACCAGATCCCATTGTGATTGACGTGGACAAAGAAGACGAAGCCCTGACCATTTGGGAGCAGGTCCGCTCAGCCCTAGTAGATCCGGGACCCCAGGTGGTCATCTGCGACGAGGGTCATCGGATTAAGAATTCGGCAGCCGGAATTAGTAAAGCGTTGAAAAATTTAAAAACACGAAGACGCGTGGTAATGACCGGCTATCCGCTGCAGAACAACCTGCTAGAGTACTGGTGCATGGTAGATTTTGTTAGGCCAAATTTTCTTGGTACCAAACAGCAGTTCTCAAATATGTTCGAGCGGCCAATTAGCAACGGTCAGTGTGTCGATTCCACTCTGTCCGATCGGAAACTCATGCGCTACAGGGCGCACGTCTTGCACGAACTCTTGTCCGGTTTCGTCCAACGTCGGTCGCATTCGGTGCTGCAGAAATCGTTGCCGCCGAAGACTGAATTTGTCCTACTGTTGAGAATGAGTCCGATTCAGGAGGCCCTGTACTCCAGGTTCATGCAGAGTCTGCAATCCGATGGCCTGTCAGGCTGGGCGGCCGCAAATCCTTTGAAAGCATTCGCTGTCGGTTGCAAAATCTGGAATCATCCGGACATTCTCTATCACTTGTTGCAAGCGAAAGCATCGAATCTGGCTGCCGCTGCTGACGATCTGGATATTGATTACACCTGCGATGTCGATGGGACCGGCAGCGCCAAGGACTCCGCCGGTTTGACTCCTGTTCAGAGCGGCGCCTCGCTAGCCGAGTCCGTCGCTTCAACCTCTTCAACTTCGGCGGCTGCGCCGGCCAAGAAAAGTCGCGGCCGTCGTAGCACAGTGCAGAAAAGCGACAATAGCGATTTGTTTAACAATGTCGGCAGTCTGACTAACAATGACAATGCCGTGTTGTCGCTAGATTGGGCTGAGGAAATCATGAAGAATTACAAGCCAAATTTGCTAGAGAATGGAGCTAAAATACTCGCATTCCAGCGCATATTAAACGAATCAGTTAGTCGCGACGATAGACTATTGGTGTTTAGTCAGTCGCTGTTCACTCTAGACTTATTGGAGCAGTTCTTGCGCACCTGGCCAGTAGATCCAGAATCGCAGGATGGTATCAAATGGTGCAAAGGTGTGTCCTATTTTCGGTTGGACGGTTCTACAGTCGCCAGCGATCGCGAGAAGATGATAAATTCGTTTAATTCAACGGACAGCTCAGCCAAACTCTTCCTGCTCAGCACCAGGGCCGGCTGTTTGGGCATCAATCTGATTGGCGCTAATCGCGTAGTTGTCATGGACGCTTCTTGGAATCCTTGTCACGATTGTCAGGCCGTTTGCCGAGTGTATAGATACGGCCAGGTTAAGCCGTGCTATATCTACCGGCTAATCACTGACAACACTATGGAGAGAAAGATTTACGATCGGCAAGTATCCAAGCAGAGCGTTGCTGATCGAATTGTTGACGAGATGAATCCGAATTGTCAGTTCACCCGGCAACAGGTCATGCTGCTGATGGATTATCGGCCTAGCGATGCTGAGTTAAAGCCGCCAACTCAAGAAGCTGTTCAGGTAATGTTCTTTTCATGTATTGTTTGTGACTTTTCCTCTGAGTTCTTCACTGAGTTACTGATGTATCTCTGGGGTCTTTTTGTGGGTCACGGATTCATCCCTGTGGGTCACTGATTATCCCTGCGGTGTCTTTAGTAAGTCACTGATTTATCCGTGTCGTGTCTTTAGTGGGTCACTGATTTATCCGTGTGGTGTCTTTAGTGGGTCAGTGATTTATCCATGTAGTGTATTTAGTGGGTCACTGATTTATCCGTGTCGTGTCTTTAGTGGGTCACTAATTTATCCGTGTCGTGTCTTTAGTGGGTCACTGATTTATCCGTGTGGTGTCTTTAGTGGGTTACTGATTTATCCGTGTCTGTCTTTAGTGGGTCACTGATCTATCCATGTAGTGTATTTAGTGGGTCACTGATTTATCCGTCTGGTGTCTTTAGTGGGTCACTGATTTATCCGTGTGGTGTCTTTAGTGGGTCACTGATTTATCCGTGTGGTGTCTTTAGTGGGTCAGTGATTTATCCATGTAGTGTATTTAGTGGGTCACTGATTTATCCGTGTCGTGTCTTTAGTGGGTCAGTGATTTATCCATGTAGTGTATTTAGTGGGTCACTGATTTATCCGTGTCGTGTCTTTAGTGGGTCACTGATTTATCCGTGTGGTGTCTTTAGTGGGTTACTGATTTATCCGTGTCTGTCTTTAGTGGGTCACTGATCTATCCATGTAGTGTATTTAGTGGGTCACTGATTTATCCGTCTGGTGTCTTTAGTGGGTCACTGATTTATCCGTGTGGTGTCTTTAGTGGGTCACTGATTTATCCGTGTCGTGTCTTTAGTGGGTCAGTGATTTATCCATGTAGTGTATTTAGTGGGTCACTGATTTATCCGTGTCGTGTCTTTAGTGGGTCAGTGATTTATCCATGTAGTGTATTTAGTGGGTCACTGATTTATCCGTGTCGTGTCTTTAGTGGGTCACTGATTTATCCGTGTGGTGTCTTTAGTGGGTTACTGATTTATCCGTGTCTGTCTTTAGTGGGTCACTGATCTATCCATGTAGTGTATTTAGTGGGTCACTGATTTATCCGTCTGGTGTCTTTAGTGGGTCACTGATTTATCCGTGTGGTGTCTTTAGTGGGTCACTGATTTATCCGTGTCGTGTCTTTAGTGGGTCAGTGATTTATCCATGTAGTGTATTTAGTGGGTCACTGATTTATCCGTGTCGTGTCTTTAGTGGGTCACTGATTTATCCGTGTCGTGTATTTAGTGGGTCACTGATTTATCCGTGTCGTGTCTTTAGTGGGTCACTGATTTATCCGTGTGGTGTCTTTAGTGGGTCACTGATTTATCCGTGTCGTGTCTTTAGTGGGTCACTGATTTTTCCGTGTAGTGTATTTAGTGGGTCACTGATTTATCCGTGTCGTGTCTTTAGTGGGTCACTGATCTATCCGTGTGGTGTCTTTAGTGGGTCACTGATTTATCCGTGTCGTGTCTTTAGTGGGTCACTGATCTATCCATGTAGTGTATTTAGTGGGTCACTGATTTATCCGTGTCGTGTCTTTAGTGGGTCACTGATTTTTCCGTGTGGTGTCTTTAGTGGGTCACTGATTTATCCGTGTCGTGTCTTTAGTGGGTCACTGATCTATCCGTGTCGTGTCTTTAGTGGGTCACTGATTTATCCGTGTCGTGTCTTTAGTGGGTCACTGATCTATCCATGTAGTGTATTTAGTGGGTCACTGATTTATCCGTCTGGTGTCTTTAGTGGGTCACTGATTTATCCGTGTGGTGTCTTTAGTGGGTCACTGATTTATCCGTGTCGTGTCTTTAGTGGGTCAGTGATTTATCCATGTAGTGTATTTAGTGGGTCACTGATTTATCCGTGTCGTGTCTTTAGTGGGTCACTGATTTATCCGTGTGGTGTCTTTAGTGGGTCACTGATTTATCCGTGTCGTGTCTTTAGTGGGTCACTGATTTATCCGTGTCGTGTCTTTAGTGGGTCACTGATTTATCAGTGTCGTGTCTTTAGTGGGTCACTGATTTATCCGTGTCGTGTCTTTAGTGGGTCACTGATTTATCCGTGTCGTGTCTTTAGTGGGTCACTGATTTATCCGTGTCTGTCTTTAGTGGGTCACTGATTTATCCGTGTCGTGTCTTTAGTGGGTCACTGATTTATCCGTGTCGTGTCTTTAGTGGGTCACTGATTTATCCGTGTCGTGTCTTTAGTGGGTCACTGATTTATCCGTGTCTGTCTTTAGTGGGTCACTGATTTATCCCTGTGGTGTCTTTAGTGGGTCACTGATTTATCCGTGTCTGTCTTTAGTGGGTCACTGATTTATCCGTGTCGTGTCTTTAGTGGGTCACTGATTTATCCGTGTCGTGTCTTTAGTGGGTCACTGATTTATCCGTGTCTGTCTTTAGTGGGTCACTGATTTATCCCTGTGGTGTCTTTAGTGGGTCACTGATTTATCCGTGTCTGTCTTTAGTGGGTCACTGATTTATCCGTGTCGTGTCTTTAGTGGGTCACCGATACAATTTCAGACTCAATGCCTTCAGCTTGCTAATATACCCACATGCAAACTCTATATTCTCCAGGCTGCTATCAGAGAGTCGCCAGACTTTATGCTCGAACGAATTTTACTCGGATCCGCTGATGCCGAGGATGACCAAGCCGAAGGAGTCGCCACCGTTCAAGAAGCTTCCTCTACATCCGGTATCCGCGCAGTGCTCACTAACGCGCCCTTCACCCACGAGTCTCTGCTGTTGGATCGTCAGGAGGCTAAGTTAACCCGGGCCGAGAAGCGTAAAGCCAGAGAATTTTACGAACGCGACAAGATGCACTGCGGTCTGTCTAGTAGGCAGACCTATCGAGAGTCTTATTCTACTCACTATGTGCCCAGCGGCGGCTCAACCAACGGCCCAATTATCGACACCAGAGCTTTTCCTAGCTCTGGGCTCACTAAATCCGGTTTCTATGGCAGCGGAGGCAGTGGCAGCTACCTGAGTCGGTTCATTAACAGCGGACCTCCGGGTCAGCAGCAGTTCCATCAGCACCGGTTGCTCAGCTCTGCTCAACAACAACAGCAGCAGCAGCAGCAGATGCAATACGAGAAACGCGCCGCCTTTCTTCGTTCTATGCAACAGCAGGGCTTCAATATTGAGCACATTGTAGTCACCACTGATATCACTGTGTGCAGCAAGCCGCCGCCTGGCGTGAACACTATGGATGGCAAGCCTATTCAATCCCGCATTCCGGCAGGCACCCCGGTTACTATGCTGAAAAGTCGTACAGCTTCCTATATGCAATTGCCTAATGGCAAAATGTACGCTGTTAGACCGAAATCTTCTGCTACTGCTACTACTAGTACTAATAGTAGTAGTATTACTGCCACGACAAATTCCTCCGTCACTGCCGCTGCGTCAACTGTTGCCGATGCTCAATCTGTTAATCCGGCTATCACTACTCAGGCTGGGATGCGAGCCAATTCTTCCGCTCAGATGCTGCCAGCTAGGCAACTGTCGCAGTCTTCTGCTGCTGCTTTAACAGCAACAACATCGACAACAGCATCAACTGGGGCCGGTTTGCCAGCCCGTCAATTATCCACCTCCGATATTCAAGCCATTGCGGCTACTAACGCTAGGGTGGAAGAGTTCGCGGCGAAGATGGCCGCAGCTGCTGGCCGTAATAGGCCGTCGACGTTGGGTGTTACAATGCGGCCGGTGCAGCAGCAGCAACAGCCACAACAACAACAGCAGCAGAAACAGCAACAACTGCAACAGCAGCTGCAACAACAACAACAACAGCAGCAGCAACAGCAACAACAACAGCAACAGCTGCAACAACAACAGCTGCAACAACAGCAACAGCTGCAACAACAACAACAACAACAACAACAACAACAGCAACATCAACAACAGCAGCAGCAGCCTCAACCTATTCAGCCGTCTCAAACGTTCTTATCTTCTCAATTGTCTGCAACTGCTCAGCAAGTTCCAACAGCGGCTACTCCTTCCTCGGTAGTAACAAATTCCGGCGATTCTGTTGATAATTTTATTGACAATTTTGTGCGCAGTATTTCCGAAATGGGCTCGCCAGAGGCTGAGAATCGTTTGACTCAGGTGAGTATTAGGAATTGTTCTTTAAGTACGATGTGCATTTTTCAGAATTCCCTTTGGATTCAGTTTAATTTCCTCAGGATTCCCTATCCGTTTGGATTCCATTTAACTATAGCTTTGTGGAGAAAGAACGAAAATTAACTAAGGTCGATTTAGATTAGGAATTAAATCTTTATGATAGGGTTTAGGTTAGGGTTAAGTTAGGTTTAGGTTAAGGTTAGGTTTCGCTTATGGTTAGGTTTGGCTAGGTTTGGGTCAAGTTAGGTCTAGGTTAAGGTTAGATTTAATTAGTTAAGGTTAGATTTAGTTAAAGGTTAGATTTAGGTTAAGGTTAGATTTAGTTTAAGGTTAGGTTTAGGTTAAGGTTAGATTTAGTTTAAGGTTAGGTTTAGGTTAAGGTTAGATTTAGTTTAAGGTTAGGTTTAGGTTAAGGTTAGATTTAGTTTAACGTTAGGTTTAGGTTGAGGTTAGATTTAGTTTAAGGTTACGTTTAGGTTAAGGTTAGATTTAGTTTAAGGTTAGGTTTAGGTTAAGGTTAGATTTAGTTTAAGGTTAGGTTTAGGTTAAGGTTAGATTTAGTTTAAGGTTAGGTTTAGGTTAAGGTTAGGTTTAGGTTAAGGTTAGATTTAGTTTAAGTTTAGGTTTAGGTTAGATTTAGTTTAAGGTTAGGTTAAGGTTATATTAGATTTAGGTTAAGGATAGGGTTAGGTTAGATTTTATAGTTAGGGTTTGAGTTAGGTTTGGCAGTTGATCCTGGCAGTGGAAATGCGCCAGTGAATTTTTGTAAACCCTTTTTTTGGCATTCCCTTCGATTCCATTGCATCTATTACTCCCTCTTGAACCCTCCCTCCGTCTTGGTTTTTAGAATCCCTTTAGAACAGATATCGTTACTGATTATCCGAAAAAAATTATTTTTGCGTTTTCCTATGTAATATTTTTGCTACTTATATGGACAATTTCTGCTAGAAATGGCATTGCGCCGGGACTGAGTACTGTGACGGTTTTTCCATGGGAATTACAAAGCCAAGAGTCGCATCCAAGGCCATACGAACCACCCTCTGTCTAATCCAGGCACTCAGCAGCAGCGGCAACGGCCGCTGGTCCTCGTCATCGTCAACAGCTGGCAAGCCGTCGGCGGCGCCGTCGCCTTCAACGCCTCAGCCGCAGCCGCAGCGAAGAAATTCGAAATCAGCCGCCGGAGCCGCGGCAGCAGGGGCTGCTGCTAAGAAAAAGTCGCACAAGAAAAAGCAACCAGTCTCGCCAGCGGCACCGGCGCCAGCAACTGTCGGGTCTCCCGCTCAAACACAGCTGGTGGCGCAGCATCCGACGCCTCAGCATCAGTTTGTTCAGCAGCATCAGCAGCTTCAGCTTCATCAACATCAGCCTTATCCCCAGCAGCAGCAGCAGCAGCAGCAGAGCTACTCAATGCAGCCTATGGCGAGCACCCAAACACCTCAGCAGCAGCAGTCTTTTATGTCGCCAATGCCATCGCCAATGATGCCTCATCAGCCTCATCAGCATCATCAGCATCCTCATCAGCCAGCTTACAATCAGCAACACTACCATCAGCAGCAGCCGATGCCAATGCATCAGTTTCAACCGGAACCGTGGCAACAGCATCAGCAGCAGCATCATCAGCAAATGAACTGGCAGTCGCAGCCTCCGCCTCATCAGCCGCAATATGTCCAGCATCAATCCTCGGCTGATTATTCAACAGCCTATCCGAGTGCTCAAAGCGGTGCTCAGATTAACCATCAGCCTCAGATGCAGCCTGGCTACTATCAACCAGCCGTAGCTGCCGATCAGTTCTCATCCAATCAGCAGCAACAGTCAGCAGGCGTTGATCAGCAGGACCTGCCAGACGACATCTTGGAGTCTTTGTCGGCGCTTGACGCCGACTGGGGCATCGGCGGCGGCGACTCCGGCCTGCCATCATTCGGTTCCACTTTTGGAAAACCGATTTGAAAACACAATACTACTAACTTTGCTGTGCTAATGAGACCTACCGACAGTAGAGACTTAAGGTTATTTTTAGAGTTTTGTTTAATTCAAATCAGTGTTGCTTGTTTGTCGTGTATTTTAATGTGCTATGTAAATTTTTATTCTGTTGTCTATCTGTCTCTGTCTGTCTGTCTGTCTGTCTGTCTGTCTGTCTGTGTCTGTCTTTCTGTCTGTGTCTGTCTGTCTGTCCGTCTGTCTGTCTGTGTGTCTGTCTGTCTGTCTGTCTGTCTGTCTGTCTGTCTGTCCGTTTGTCTGTGTCTGTCTGTCTGTCTGTCTGTCTGTCTGTCTGTCTGTCTGTCTGTCTGTCTGTCTGTCTGTCTGTCTGCCTGCCTGTCTGCCTGCCTGTCTGTCTGTCTGTCCGTCTGTCTGTCTGTGTCTGTCTGTTTGTCTGTCTGTCTGTCTGTCTGTCTGTCTGTTTGTCTGTGTCTGTCTGTCTGTTTGCCTGTCTGTCTGTTATCTATCAGCTACAAAGTGTACACAAACCGAGTCGAGTTTAGACCTCAAAACCAAATCCAAACGTTTTTTATAAATCTAAGTATAATTATGCATATCTATCCCAGTTAAGAAGTCAACCAATCGGGCTTGTTGGTCAGTCTAAATAAGGTTGAAATATTTATTATTCATTAAGATAGAGTATGAGCATTTTGATTATCATGTCGCCTCACTTAACTGTGCATACTATTTTGTAACACTGCAGGTTCTGTCATTCGCTAACAGTTGTCTTTGTTCCTCATCTGCAAAGCCTCAATGCTGCTTTTGTAGAGTACAATTTTATTCTGTTATAAAATATGAATAAAATTTAATTAAAATTCAATTTGCCAATAGTCTGTGTATATCTGTGTGCGTCGTGTTAAAGCAAATCTAACTATATATTTTGTGTCATCTCGTCGGGAAATTTCATTCCACAAAAAAGTTGTGACCTAAAATAAATCGAGAGTATTATTGCGGCTGAGGCAGCTGGTTGTCGTTTCCTCGTCTGAGCAGTGCTCTGCTCACTTTTTTTATGAAGGGAATATATAATAATGAACTTTCTTACTTAGTGGGAATAATGTAAATCTATTTATTAGAGCTCTCTCGGTTTAATCCGCATTGTTTTCTGAATTCTTTGAACAACAATTTCAGCTTTTTTATATCATAATGTTTAGCTTGTCAAACTCAGCTTTAATCTGCTAACTAAATATTCTAGCTATCTCTGTTTGTACTTTTGTGTTGTCATAACTTTTTTTACTCTCGCTAAATGTTTCTGTGCGTGCATAATTGCGTTAGAGAGGCGTCCACTTATCCTTGTCTATGTAAATAAACAAATTATAAATATACGTGCGTGTTATACTACTTCTATCATTATATATCAGTGTTGCTGTACATTTACTGCACAGTGATTTTTTCTATCTCAAAAATGGTTTGTAAGCAAATTGAAACTATTGGTTAGTTGTTTAATTATTTGCTTTGCATAAAGTAGACATTCTGCCTTCGGGTTCAGCTAGAGGATATTCAGGTATTCGACACATATTTTGTTTTGTGTTGCAAAAGTAATTTTATTACATCGTGTTAAAAGTCTCTAAGGATCTGCCAGTAGCAAATGCTGTGTTGCTAAGGATGTCCTGCAGACTGCAGTGCTGCGTTGCTAAGGAAGGATGTCCTGCAATGCTGTGTTGCTAAGGATGTCCTGCAGCGCTGGGTTGCTAAGGATGTCCTGCAGCGCTAGGTTGCTAAGGATGTCCTGCAGTGCTGTGTTGCTAAGGATGTCCTGCAGTGCTGGGTTGCTAAGGATGTCCTGCAGTGCTGTGCTGCTAAGGATGTCCTGCAGTGCTGTGTTGCTAAGGATGTCCTGCACTGCTGTGTTGCTAAGGATGTCCTGCTGTGTTGCTAAGGGTGTCCTGAAGTTCATGGTTGCTAAGGATGTCCTGCAGTGCTGTGTTGCTAAGGATGTCCTGCTTTGCTAAGGATGTCCTGCAGTGCTGGGTTGCTAAGGATGACCTGCAGTGCTGTGTTGCTAAGGATGTCCTGAAGTGCTGGGTTGCTAAGGATGTCCTGCAGCGCTGTGCTGCTAAGGATTTCCTGCAATGCTGTGTTGCTAAGGATGTCCTGCTGTGCTGGGTTGCTAAGGCTGTCCTGCTGTGCTGTGTTGCTAAGGATGTCCTGCAGTGCTGTGTTGCTAAGGATGTCCTACAATGCTGTGTTGCTAAGGATGTCCTGCAGCGCTGTGTTGCTAAGGATGTCCTGCAGTGCTGGGTTGCTAAGGATGTCCTGCAGTGCTGTGTTGCTAAGGATGACCTGCAGTGCTGGATTGCTAAGGATGTCCTGCAGTGCTGTGTTGCTAAGGATGTCCTGCAGCGCTGTGTTGCTAAGGATGTCCTGCTGTGTTGCTAAGGGTGTCCTGAAGTTCATGGTTGCTAAGGCTGTCCTGCAGTGCTGTATTGCTAAGGGTGTCCTGAAGTTCATGGTTGCTAAGGATGTCCTGTAGTCCTGGGTTGCTAAGGATGTCCTGCAGTGCTGGGTTGCTAAGGATGTCCTGCAGTGCTGTGTTGCTAAGGATGTCCTGCAGTGCTGGGTTGCTAAGGATGTCCTGCAGCGCTGTGCTGCTAAGGATTTCCTGCAATGCTGTGTTGCTAAGGATGTCCTGCTGTGCTGGGTTGCTAAGGCTGTCCTGCTGTGCTGTGTTGCTAAGGATGTCCTGCAGTGCTGTGTTGCTAAGGATGTCCTGCAGTGCTGGGTTGCTAAGGATGTCCTGCAGTGCTGTGCTGCTAAGGATGTCCTGCAGTGCTGTGTTGCTAAGGATGTCCTGCAGTGCTGGGTTGCTAAGGATGACCTGCAGTGCTGGATTGCTAAGGATGTCCTGCAGTGCTGTGTTGCTAAGGATGTCCTGCAGTGCTGTGTTGCTAAGGATGTCCTGCTGTGTTGCTAAGGGTGTCCTGAAGTTCATGGTTGCTAAGGCTGTCCTGCAGTGCTGTATTGCTAAGGGTGTCCTGAAGTTCATGGTTGCTAAGGATGTCCTGTAGTCCTGGGTTGCTAATGATGTCCTGCAGTGCTGGGTTACTAAGGATGTCCTGCAGTGCTGGGTTGCTAAGGATGTCCTGAAGTCAGTAATTGAGATTGAGAGACTGAGACTGAATGAGATCAGCCATTGTTCAGCCTCAACATTTCTGTACTAGTCTTGAAACATGTTAGGATTTTCCAATTTTGTGAAGCTAGTATGAATATAATGTCTCGAGCTCACTACTGAAAAGAAGTAGCAAAGTATGTACTTGGTTGCAAAGCATTTCTGTTTGCTTTGCACGAAAATCTTCCCTGACAGTACAATTGTACAATTGACCGTACAATATTCTGTTGTTGGCTTGCTGATGGAGGCAAGAGACAAGAGTGGTTTCTCTTGTCTTCTTCTCAAAACGTCCTTGTTGCTAAATTTCTATATAAGTCGATGCTTCAAACGAAATGTTTTATGAATTTTAATAAAACCGCTTGGAAAGAGTCAGCCGAACCTTCTGTTGCTTGCTATTGTTGTAACCAGCTATAGCTAGACTAGGGAATTCCTTGAAGATGGTCGCTAGACAGCATCGCAATCGTTGGTTGCCAATCGGCCTAATGCTGTTGCTTCAACTGCTTCTGGCAGCTGAGGTTCCAGCCAAGTCAACTGCGGCAGCTGAGGTTCCAGCCAAGCCAACTGCGGCAGCTGAAGTTCCAGCCAAGCCAACTGCGGCAGCTGAGGTTCCAGCCAAGCCAACTGCGGCAGCTGAAGTTCCAGCCAAGCCAACTGCGGCAGCTGAGGTTCCAGCCAAGCCAACTGCGGCAGCTGAAGTTCCAGCCAAGCCAACTGCGGCAGCTGAAGTTCCAGCCAAGCCAACTGCGGCAGCTGAGGTTCCAGCCAAGCCAACTGTGGCAGCTTAAGTTCCAGCCAAGCCAACTGCGGCAGCTGAGGTTCCAGACAAGCCAACTGCGGCAGGTCGCCTGGTTGTAAGGCCGCTCAAGAAGCTGGACAGTCGCAATGCTAGCGGCAATTACGGTTATGGTTATGCCAGAAGCACCGTTGGCCCTCAAAGTTCTACCGGAAGCATGAGTATCATTATTGGAGTCGCCGGAGGTGGCGGTGGCTTTTTGGTCCTTGTGGCCTGCCTTATTTTACTGTACTGCTGTTTATGCAAGTGATTTTTGATAACTAAAAACTCGAAGGTGAAAATCGTTGCCTATATTTATTCCATAATAACAATTAAATTTGTTTATCCAGAAGATAATGCGACTTACAGAGACTAAAAACTCTATAGAGACGCCCTCTAGAAATGTGGCTGTTAATTTTTGTAGTTTGTAGTTTTTTATTATTTATGATGCTAATTAAAATTTTTGCTTATCAATTATTAGTTAGAAATGTTATAAGCGCGTTAACCAGTACTAATCAGTATACTGCACTTCGTGTCTATTCTTGCTTTGTTTAATAATGTTATAGATTGGAAAATATATATTTCTAACAGGTCAATGTTCGCTTTGACAATGTTTTTGTTATTTTATTATTTTTTAACACATTGATTATACGTCCTCAAACTACTTTGTAAAACGAAAAGCTAATGAATAAAAATATTTTTATGTAAACGATCGAAGTTAAAATTTCCTGCGCAAACAGACAGCATTCTCTTCTTCAGTCATTAGGTATTATAAAATACTTTATTATCTTCTGTAGTAAGGTTTTTTAAATTTACGAGGGTTGTCTCATAAGTTTGCTGACAAATTTTAACTATTAAACAAGTAAAAACAGGAACTCTTAATAATCAATGTCACACTTCTCAATGTGCATAGTCACCCCGGAGCTGAACACATTTGTGCCATCTTTCTGGCATCTTGTCGATGCCCTGAGCGAAGAATTCTCTGGGGACACTTCGCAACCACTGGTTGATCGCAGAGCCAAGAGCAGAAAGGCTTCCATAGCAGTGACCACGAAGTGGCTCTTTCATTTTAGGAAACAACCAGTAGTCACTGGGGGCCAGGTCAGGAGAATAGGCAGGGTGAAGTAGAAGCTCAAAGCCTAGTCTCTTGATGGTGTCCAGAGTTGCATTGCAGGTATGCGGCCTGGCATTGTCATGCTGCTGCACTATGCCCCTAGTGATCATTCCACGGTGCTCAATCTTGATCTTTTCATGCAGCTGCTCCATGATTTCACAGTAATACTGGGCATTGATAGTTCTTCCTTCCGGTAGTCATTCAATTAGCAAGATGCCTTCTCTGTCCCAAAAGACTGTTGCCATGTGCTTCCCAGCAGACTGTACAGTCTTGGCCTCGACAGGTGGGGCTTCATGATGTGCCTTCCATACGCTACTCTGCTGCTTGGTCTCTGGTTCGTAGTAGTGTGAAACCATGATTCATCACCAGTCACTATAGGTGACCAAGAAAGTCCGGCTCGTTTCGATAAGCATTCATAAGTTGGTTGCAGATACGGACCCTCTCCTGCAGCTGGGCCGGTGTCAAGAGTTTGGGGACCCATCGAGCAACAACTCGTGTCATGTTGAGATGATCAGCAATGATGCGATGAATGCTCTTCATGTGTATCTCCAGAGAGTCTTCAAGTTGCCGAAGGGTCACGCGACGATCATCATTCAGGGCGTGCAGCACCCGCTGGGTGTTTTCATCAGTGGTAGACGTTCGTGGAGCACCTGAGCGAGGAGCATCATCTACAGTCTCCCAGCCAGCCTCGAAGCGCTGGACCCACTTTGACACAGTTTGTTTGGAAGGTGCATCTTCGCCGAATATTTGTTGCATTTCGCGCAAGATGTCGGAACTGCTTCTTTTGTTGTTTCCACAGTGACCAAATGATAGTACGCTTTGAAAATTCACTTTTCTCCGTGGTGGTATGAAAGATACAGGATTTTCTGTCTTATATTAAAGCTACAAAAAATATTTTTTATAGACATAACTGTCATGAGCCCTATAGAGCCCTACACTAAAATATCAACTCAAAAAAAGAAGTAGGAAAGAAACTAGAGATGTTTGTCAGCGGATTTATGACACAACCAGAGAAGCCTCTAGTATGGTTGCTGCACTCCCCAGGAAGGGACACTACTTTAGGCAGCATAACAAGTTTAGGGGTAAAACCCCAATTGGAAAGCAGTGAATGAATAGGAAAATGCAACGTTTTTTCATTTCTATGATTGATAACTTTTTAACTAAAAGTCATAGAAAGATGCGGTTTGCACTATTCAATGCAAAACATTCAGAACTTTAGGTCTCCAAGGTTAATTTGTATTATTCAAAAAACTTCCGTTTTGTTAGTGCGAGAAAAATACTTTACAACCCTTCAGGCCATGCAAACATATGAAATAAAAAATGAAATGGTTACCCTTAGGTGATAATTAAGCAAAAGAGAGTGAAATTAACTTACCTACAGGGCAGAAAATTGCTGGGACAAGCTGTATAAAAATACTTTGTATGACTCTATAATAAAACAAAAGCAAAGTCTACTACGAGTATACATCAGAGCTATAGCTCATTTCTCAGATAGTTTTGACTTCAAAATGTTTGTGCCTCATCCTCGGAGCGACGCATGGCACTCTCTCGCCGAGTCTGAGCAGATGTCATTGTGGTAGGTCGCTTCTCAAGAACAGTTTCGATGAAGTAGGATGGCGCGTTTGGAAGGATGCTGGGTACGGCATCAGAAGTGAACCAACCGTCGATTTTTCAGCTTCTTTGCTTGTCCATCTGCATATGCAAATGAGAGGAGCGCTTGCGGCTGGAGTTGGAGTCCTGAGAGTTGGTTACAAAGAACCTTTCCGAAAAATGCAGCGAGCAGATCCGGTAGTTGTGCTTTGGATCGCAGCGCAACTTCTCCAACTCTGCTGCTGTCCACTTTCAGGGAATTGCAGAGATCCATTTTCCAGAAGCTCCGGCTGTGTATATATATTCTTTTTCCAGTTAGCAAGCTATGAAATACGAGAGGTGTTACAAAATTTCGCGTAAAAACTGCTCTAGCGAGAAATCGATAAGCAGCAGCATCATTTCATATTCTATGCCATTCCCCTAAACTTGTATAGCGGAGTGGGGTGGGGCGGGTGAGTGTCCCTTCCTGGGGAGCGCAGCGACCATAGAGGCTTCCCTGACACAATCCTCGTTATAAGGTCCTGTTCTCGCAAAGAATCTTTGGTCTGGCAGTCCTCATTGTAGTTAATGAATCCTGCATTTCCGAGGCTCATCTGTCTGTCTGACAAGGATATTTCGCACGAGGCTATGTATGTGCAGAGCTATTTAAGAATAGCCCAACTTATTGCAGTAGCTATTGTCATTTCCATGCCAAGTCATGCGTAGCAAAAGCAGCCTCTCCTATTCCAGTCGAAATTAAAAGAAGTTTTGAACTCGTAAATCTCTAGCTTACTGCGTGCTTAATTTTGTGCTGAAATTTTATTATTAATCTTTTTAGTAGTGGCGCCATCTACAAGTTCGGCCACCCTGCACCCTACATCTCTCGCTGCTAAAACTTTTTTCTGAAATTTCTCTATCTAAAATCCGGAGGCAAAAAATGGCGCCATATACAGTAAGAGTTCGGACGCCAAAATATATCACGGCTAAATCTAATTATACACATCCATTGGACTAATGTTCAAAGCACGAAGTTCTTTAAGCGATTACCTTTAGTGTGGGATTCAGAGTGGATCTATCTCGGGTGTGAGATCCCTGATAGAATCTAGCTCAGGTGTGAGATACTGACAGGATCTATCTCAGGTGTGAGATACTGACCGGATCTATCTCAGGTGTGAGATACTGACAGGATCTATCTCAGGTGTGAGATACTGACAGGATCTATCTCGGGTGTGAGATACTGACAGGATCTATCTCAGGTGTGAGATACTGACAAGATCTATCTCAGGTGTGAGATACTGACCGGATCTATCTCAGGTGTGAGATACTGACCGGATCTATCTCAGGTGTGAGATACTGACCGGATCTATCTCAGGTGTGAGATACTGACCGGATCTATCTCAGGTGTGAGATACTGACAAGATCTATCTCAGGTGTGAGATACTGACAGGATCCATCTCAGGTGTGAGATACTGACAGGATCTATCTCAGGTGTGAGATACTGACAGGATCTATCTCAGGTGTGAGATACTGACAGGATCTATCTCAGGTGTGAGATACTGACAGGATCTATCTCAGGTGTGAGATACTGACAGGATCTATCTCAGGTGTGAGATACTGACAGGATCTATCTCAGGTGTGAGATACTGACAGGATCTATCTCAGGTGTGAGATACTGACAGGATCTATCTCAGGTGTGAGATACTGACAGGATCTATCTCAGGTGTGAGATACTGACAGGATCTATCTCAGGTGTGAGATACTGACAGGATCTATCTCAGGTGTGAGATACTGACAGGATCTATCTCAGGTGTGAGATACTGACAGGATCTATCTCAGGTGTGAGATACTGACAGGATCTATCTCAGGTGTGAGATACTGACAGGATCTATCTCAGGTGTGAGATACTGACAGGATCTATCTCAGGTGTGAGATACTGAAAGGATCTATCTCAGGTGTGAGATACTGACAGGATCTATCTCAGGTGTGAGATACTGACAGGATCTATCTCAGGTGTGAGATACTGACAGGATCTATCTCAGGTGTGAGATACTGACAGGATCTATCTCAGGTGTGAGATACTGACAGGATCTATCTCAGGTGTGAGATACTGACAGGATCTATCTCAGGTGTGAGATACTGACAGGATCTATCTCAGGTGTGAGATACTGACAGGATCTATCTCAGGTGTGAGATACTGACAGGATCTATCTCAGGTGTGAGATACTGACCGGATCTATCTCAGGTGTGAGATACTGACAGGATCTATCTCAGGTGTGAGATACTGACAGGATCTATCTCAGGTGTGAGATACTGACAGGATCTATCTCAGGTGTGAGATACTGACAGGATCTATCTCAGGTGTGAGATACTGACAGGATCTATCTCAGGTGTGAGATACTGACAGGATCTATCTCAGGTGTGAGATACTGACAGCATCTATCTCAGGTGTGAGATACTGACAGGATCTATCTCAGGTGTGAGATACTGACAGGATCTATCTCAGGTGTGAGATACTGACAGGATCTATCTCAGGTGTGAGATACTGACAGGATCTATCTCAGGTGTGAGATACTGACAGGATCTATCTCAGGTGTGAGATACTGACAGGATCTATCTCAGGTGTGAGATACTGACAGGATCTATCTCAGGTGTGAGATACTGACAGGATCTATCTCAGGTGTGAGATACTGACAGGATCTATCTCAGGTGTGAGATACTGACAGGATCTATCTCAGGTGTGAGATACTGACAGGATCTATCTCAGGTGTGAGATACTGACAGGATCTATCTCAGGTGTGAGATACTGACAGGATCTATCTCAGGTGTGAGATACTGACAGGATCTATCTCAGGTGTGAGATACTGACAAGATCTATCTCAGGTGTGAGATACTGACAGGATCTATCTCAGGTGTGAGATACTGACAGGATCTATCTCAGGTGTGAGATACTGACAGGATCTATCTCAGGTGTGAGAACTGACGAAAGAGTTAAGAACAAAGTTTTAGCATCGATTTTCAGAGCTTCATAATTTAGGACCATGTCGATTTAAGCTCGTATCCTGCTCCCAAAAAGCATTTTAACTAATTCTGCTGCCAACACTTCAGTAATTTGGTTCAATCTTGATCAGAGATCGGAGTGACTGTCGGCGCTATCATTCTGCATAAAAAAATAAAAAACCTTGTTTTAACTAAGTTAAAAAAATTTTTTTAATTAATTGAAACTCTAAATAGACAGCACAGACGTATCCTACTACTTACCTAAATTTCGCTGAAAGTAGTATAACATGTAGTTTGTTTTAGGTTGGGCAGAAGCTTCTGGTGCTCTTCTTGATATTTTAACCTGCGGCATAAGAGATTTCATCTGTTATACGGGACGGGGTTGCAGTCGTATCTCGGAAATACGCTCGCTGAGAATCGTTTGACTCGGGTGAGAACAATTGGAGATGTTCTTGAAATTTGTTGCCTCTGGGAATTCCCTTGGGATTCACTTTATGCCAGGATTTGGTATTGCCTCTGGATTCTCTTTCCTCAACTAATTGGAATTCCCTCTGGATTCTCTTTCCTCAACTAATTGGTATTCCCTCAGGATTCTCTTTCCTCAACTAATTGGTATTCCCTCAGGATTCTCTTTCCTCAACTAATTGGTATTCCCTATTCTCTTTCCTCAACTAATTGGTAGGATTCTCTTTCCTCAACTAATTGGTATTCCCTATTCTTTCCTCAACTAATTGGAACTCCCTCTGGATTCTCTTTCCTCAACTAATTGGTATTCCCTCAGGATTCTCTTTCCTCAACTAATTGGTGGATCCTCCCTCTGGATTCTCTTTCCTCAACTAATTGGAACTCCCTCTGGATTCTCTTTCCTCAACTAATTGGTATTCCCTCAGGATTCTCTTTCCTCAACTAATTGGTATTCCCTCTGGATTCCATTTCCTCAACTAATTGGTATTCCCTCTGGATTCTTTTTCCTCAACTAATTGGTATTCCCTCAGGATTCTCTTTCCTCAACTAATTGGTATTCCCTCTGGATTCTCTTTCCTCAACTAATTGGTATTCCCTCAGGATTCTCTTTCCTCAACTAATTGGTATTCCCTCTGGATTCCATTTCCTCAACTAATTGGTATTCCCTCAGGATTCTCTTTCCTCAACTAATTGGTATTCCCTCAGGATTCTCTTTCCTCAACTAATTGGTATTCCCTCAGGATTCTCTTTCCTCAACTAATTGGTATTCCCTAAGGATTCTCTTTCCTCAACTAATTGGTATTCCCTCGGGATTCTCTTTCCTCAACTAATTGGTATTCCCTCGGGATTCTCTTTCCTCAACTAATTGGTATTCCCTCGGGATTCTCTTTCCTCAACTAATTGGAACTCCCTCTGGATTCTCTTTCCTCAACTAATTGGTATTCCCTCAGGATTCTCTTTCCTCAACTAATTGGAATTCCCTCTGGATTCTCTTTCCTCAACTAATTGGAATTTCCTCTGGATTCTCTTTCCTCAACTAATTGGTATTCCCTCTGGATTCTCTTTCCTCAACTAATTGGTATTCCCTCAGGATTCTCTTTCCTCAACTAATTGGTATTCCCTCTGGATTCCATTTCCTCAACTAATTGGTATTCCCTCTGGATTCTTTTTCCTCAACTAATTGGTATTCCCTCAGGATTCTCTTTCCTCAACTAATTGGTATTCCCTCTGGATTCTCTTTCCTCAACTAATTGGTATTCCCTCAGGATTCTCTTTCCTCAACTAATTGGTATTCCCTCTGGATTCCATTTCCTCAACTAATTGGTATTCCCTCAGGATTCTCTTTCCTCAACTAATTGGTATTCCCTCAGGATTCTCTTTCCTCAACTAATTGGTATTCCCTCAGGATTCTCTTTCCTCAACTAATTGGTATTCCCTAAGGATTCTCTTTCCTCAACTAATTGGTATTCCCTCGGGATTCTCTTTCCTCAACTAATTGGTATTCCCTCGGGATTCTCTTTCCTCAACTAATTGGTATTCCCTCGGGATTCTCTTTCCTCAACTAATTGGAACTCCCTCTGGATTCTCTTTCCTCAACTAATTGGTATTCCCTCTGGATTCCATTTCCTCAACTAATTGGTATTCCCTCAGGATTCTCTTTCCTCAACTAATTGGTATTCCCTCAGGATTCTCTTTCCTCAACTAATTGGTATTCCCTCAGGATTCTCTTTCCTCAACTAATTGGTATTCCCTAAGGATTCTCTTTCCTCAACTAATTGGTATTCCCTCGGGATTCTCTTTCCTCAACTAATTGGTATTCCCTCGGGATTCTCTTTCCTCAACTAATTGGTATTCCCTCGGGATTCTCTTTCCTCAACTAATTGGAACTCCCTCTGGATTCTCTTTCCTCAACTAATTGGTATTCCCTCTGGATTCCATTTCCTCAACTAATTGGTATTCCCTCAGGATTCTCTTTCCTCAACTAATTGGTATTCCCTCTGGATTCTCTTTCCTCAACTAATTGGTATTCCCTCAGGATTCTCTTTCCTCAACTAATTGGTATTCCCTCTGGATTCCATTTCCTCAACTAATTGGTATTCCCTCTGGATTCTTTTTCCTCAACTAATTGGTATTCCCTCAGGATTCTCTTTCCTCAACTAATTGGTATTCCCTCTGGATTCTCTTTCCTCAACTAATTGGTATTCCCTCAGGATTCTCTTTCCTCAACTAATTGGTATTCCCTCTGGATTCCATTTCCTCAACTAATTGGTATTCCCTCAGGATTCTCTTTCCTCAACTAATTGGTATTCCCTCAGGATTCTCTTTCCTCAACTAATTGGTATTCCCTCAGGATTCTCTTTCCTCAACTAATTGGTATTCCCTAAGGATTCTCTTTCCTCAACTAATTGGTATTCCCTCGGGATTCTCTTTCCTCAACTAATTGGTATTCCCTCGGGATTCTCTTTCCTCAACTAATTGGTATTCCCTCGGGATTCTCTTTCCTCAACTAATTGGAACTCCCTCTGGATTCTCTTTCCTCAACTAATTGGTATTCCCTCAGGATTCTCTTTCCTCAACTAATTGGAATTCCCTCTGGATTCTCTTTCCTCAACTAATTGGAATTTCCTCTGGATTCTCTTTCCTCAACTAATTGGTATTCCCTCTGGATTCTCTTTCCTCAACTAATTGGTATTCCCTCAGGATTCTCTTTCCTCAACTAATTGGTATTCCCTCTGGATTCCATTTCCTCAACTAATTGGTATTCCCTCTGGATTCTTTTTCCTCAACTAATTGGTATTCCCTCAGGATTCTCTTTCCTCAACTAATTGGTATTCCCTCTGGATTCTCTTTCCTCAACTAATTGGTATTCCCTCAGGATTCTCTTTCCTCAACTAATTGGTATTCCCTCTGGATTCCATTTCCTCAACTAATTGGTATTCCCTCAGGATTCTCTTTCCTCAACTAATTGGTATTCCCTCAGGATTCTCTTTCCTCAACTAATTGGTATTCCCTCAGGATTCTCTTTCCTCAACTAATTGGTATTCCCTAAGGATTCTCTTTCCTCAACTAATTGGTATTCCCTCGGGATTCTCTTTCCTCAACTAATTGGTATTCCCTCGGGATTCTCTTTCCTCAACTAATTGGTATTCCCTCGGGATTCTCTTTCCTCAACTAATTGGAACTCCCTCTGGATTCTCTTTCCTCAACTAATTGGTATTCCCTCTGGATTCCATTTCCTCAACTAATTGGTATTCCCTCAGGATTCTCTTTCCTCAACTAATTGGTATTCCCTCAGGATTCTCTTTCCTCAACTAATTGGTATTCCCTCAGGATTCTCTTTCCTCAACTAATTGGTATTCCCTAAGGATTCTCTTTCCTCAACTAATTGGTATTCCCTCGGGATTCTCTTTCCTCAACTAATTGGTATTCCCTCGGGATTCTCTTTCCTCAACTAATTGGTATTCCCTCGGGATTCTCTTTCCTCAACTAATTGGAACTCCCTCTGGATTCTCTTTCCTCAACTAATTGGTATTCCCTCTGGATTCCATTTCCTCAACTAATTGGTATTCCCTCAGGATTCTCTTTCCTCAACTAATTGGTATTCTCTCAGGATTCTCTTTCCTCAACTAATTGGTATTCCCTCAGGATTCTCTTTCCTCAACTAATTGGTATTCCCTCAGGATTCTCTTTCCTCAACTAATTGGTATTCCCTCAGGATTCTCATTCCTGGACGTTTTGAATTCCCTTTCTTTTTGGATTCCCTTGAACTATAGCTTTGTGGAGAAAGAACAAAATTACGAGTATTTGCCTTTGATTTAGATGATGAATTAAGGCTTTATGATAGGGTTTGCTTAGGGTTAGTGTTAGGTTGCGCCACGTGAGTTTCTCACGTCATATCTCGCTTGGCCAATGGGGTTCCCCCGGCTATAAATACGGACCAGATTCCAGCAGATTTAAGTCTTTTTCACAATCCCGATTTCCATTATATTATTGTGTTCGAATTCCAGTGCCCGTGTTCTGTGAATCAGTTCTCATCCTAAACCCAGACATCTGAGTCTGCTCTGACCCAGTCGCCTCACTGAGCCTTGCAGGATCTGCTAACCTGCGGTCGTTGGAGTCGTGAATCTGCCCGCTGGTCTTGTTTATTTTTGTTCCGACGAGACCCTCACCTCACCGAAGACTAGGACCCTCAGGGACTGGTGACAGCAACTACCGGCGCTACCCTTGAGGAGAGAAGTACTGCAGTGGTGGAAGCCTAAAGCCCAAAACATCGGTGAAGCTTAGATTAGTTTTAGATAATATGGAAATGAAGGCTTTTTGGACAAAAAAGGATGCTAACCTTCACAATGCTTTTGGAATTGCATGTTTGGCAGATTTGACTTCAGCAAGATGGTGTGCCTGTGCTACGCAGATTTAAAAAACCTAGCTGTTGCTGCCTTGGAGCTTCAAAATAATCTTCCAGGCTTCGTTATGAGAAAGCGTTATGTAAAACATGAAAGATTCATTTAGGAATTGCTATAATGCTGTGGCTCTTGGGGAAAATTACTGAGATGTCAAGGCTTACGGGGAATGGCTAAGAGACTTTAGGCTGAGGTCAGAAGAAGCGACGTCGCTTTATTGAAAAAAAATGTATTCCATTCTTTGTTGGCTCCTCAGGTGAAGATGAAGTGATGTGTTGCTAATAACAACAGCAACAACAACAAAATACGCAGCCCCAGAATGCAAGATCACAGTGCAGGGTGCGACCAAGTCTGCCCCGTTGGCAGTGTCGGGCGCCCCCGGCATCGCACGGCAGGCAGTCCACGTATCGACGGTTTCGGGCGTGACCCCGCGTGAACGGCCCAGCAAGGTGAGCAGCAGGACGTCCTGAACAGGTTGGGGGCAGTAGCCCTCGGCCCGGATCGCGTGGCCCGCCAGTTAAAGTCGCCGCCGGCGCAGGATGATGGACGGGCGCTGCAGCTTGGTCCGATCGTACAGGGCCTCAGTCCCGACGCTCTCGTCAGCTCGAAAGGCCGCACGGAGCAGCCCTGAGTGCGCCTAGTCCAGCTGCCGCTCTAGCGTAGCCGTCAGCGTCCACGTCTCGGCGTTGTATAGCAGGACGGTTTCGACCACCGCCTGCCACAGCCGAGCCCTCTGGCGGTCGGGCAGCGCTTCGGACTGGAGGACGGCTCGGATCGAACGGAAGGCCGCTCAGACGCTGCTGCCGCCGCGACGCATGCTAAAGATGTTCTGAGGTCAGTAATTAAGATTGAGAGACCGAGACTGGATGAGATTAGCCACTGTTCAGCCTGAAAGTTACTCTACCAGTCTTGGAATATTTAATAAAAATTTTCTAATCTTTAAAAAGCTATCTATGATTATAATATTGCGAACTCACTACTAAGAGTAGAAGTAGCGGGATTGGAATTTCTCAATCTTTGCTTTGCACAAAAAGCTTCCGTGACCGTACAATTGTACGTATACATAAAGTAGGTAATGCTGCTTTCAGCTTGCAGATGGAGGGGCAAGAGTGGCTCACGAATTCAGCTTTCTTCTCAAAAAAGATCGAAGTACCTTGTTATTAAATTTCTATATACCGGTACCGGTATAAGTCGATGCTTTTGCCGAAATGCTAGCGAAAATAAATTAAACCGCTCGTAAACAGTCACTTATAACCTTGTGTTGTTTGCTATTGTTAAATCACAACCAAGAGACTAAAGAAACCCTGAAGATGATTGCTAGACAGTGCTTTTTGTCAATTGCTTTACTGCTGCTTCTGGCAGTTGAAGTTCCAGCCAAGCCAACTGCGGCAGTTGAAGTTCCAGCCAAGTCAACTGCGGCAGTTGAAGTTCCAGCCAAGTCAACTGCGGCAGTTGAAGTTCCAGCCAAGTCAACTGCGGCAGTTGAAGTTCCAGCCAAGCCAACTGCGGCAGTTGAAGTTCCAGCCAAACCAACTGCGGCAGCTGAAGTTCCAGCCAAGTCAACTGCGGCAGCTGAAGTTCCAGCCAAGTCAACTGCGGCAGTTGAAGTTCCAGCCAAACCAACTGCGGCAGCTGAAGTTCCAGCCAAGCCAACTGCGGCAGCTGAAGTTCCAGCCAAGTCAACTGCGGCAGTTGAAGTTCCAGCCAAGCCAACTGCGGCAGCTGAAGTTCCAGCCAAACTAACTGCGGCAGCTGAAGTTCCAGCCAAACCAACTACGGCAGCTGAAGTTCCAGCCAAGTCAACTGCGGCAGTTGAAGTTCCAGCCAAGCCAACTGCGGCAGCTGAAGTTCCAACCAACTCAACTGCGGCAGCTGATGTTCCAACAACGCCAACAATGCCAGAGCTGCTGGTTCTGAAGTCTGGCAATGAACTGGAAAGTCGCACTGCTAAGAAGAGTGGTGGGGGAACCTCGATTATTGTTATTATTGGCGCCGGAGGCGGAGGCGGCACTGTGTTCGTCGTTATCTGCGTTTTGGGAGCGTGTTTCTGCGGGGGCTCAGATTGAGTTAAGGTTTCGGAGCGAAAAAAATAACAGATAAATACTTTTATCTTTTTTATTTCATAGGAACAACATTTCTGTTTCGTTTAACAAATCTAACAAGACTGGAAAAATACTCGTTCAAACAACTTTTTACAGTTTTTTTTCGATTCCTAACAGTTCGATGTTCAATTTGTCGACAATTTTTTAATTATTACTTGTACTATTTTTCAATAAGTACTCGAGATTCCAGATTTTTTTCCTGGTGTTAATTGAGGCAAATTGATATTAGACATTTTTTCACATGGAGGAGTTAAAATCTCGTGCGCAAAAAGAGTGGCTATTCAAGCTTTTTTCGGTACCAATATGTAAAATTAGTTGTAAAATTTCAATTTACAGTTATCTTGTTTACTTCTCTTCTTGGTATGTGCGAGCTAGATCAACATGAAGCACTAAAAGCTGCGCATTGTCTACAAGCTCGTACGATAAAAAGTGGCGCCATCGAGCAAGGTTTGGTCACCCCACCCCTATCTCACGCCGCTAAAATAGAAATACATGACGCCATATGGGCGTCGAGTCTAGCTCCCAGATGTTGCGACTTATTCTAATTGAGTTCATCTTTTACACCTTACTGGCGTTCGAAGTGCGAGATTCTAAAAAGATTTACGACGTGCGTTAGGTATGAGATTCAGTGTAGCTGAATGGATCCATCTCAGGTGTGAGATCCTTGAGAGATTCTATTTCACAGTTGTAAGATCCTTGAGAGGATCCAACTCAGGTTTGTGAGATTCTTATTCATTAACGAGATTTCATAGATTAGAAATGAAGGAATCGTATTTAGATGTATTTTAGGCATCGCTTGCTAGACAACATATTCGGTCAAGAGACGAATGCAATTGAGCGCATTTCGTGTTTACTATAAGTCGGCCTTGAAATCCAGGATTCGAGTCGTATTAATTGGTTTAATTTTATCTCTGACACGAGAATTAAAAGAAGTTGCGAGCAAAACATCACACGTTTTTCTACTTAGCTCATACAGATAAGAAGTTGAACAATATGTAGCCATGTAATTCACAATTGTACATACTGTTGTTGGCTCGCTGATGGAGGCAAGAGTTGGCTCAAAAATTCAGTTTTTTTTCTCAAGAAGTACCTTGTTACTAAATTTCTATATAAGTCTATATGCATCTGACGAAATATGCTAACCGAAGTTTTTAATTGCTCGGAAACAGTCGTCCACCACAGTAATTGTTGCTTGCTATTGTTATAATAGCCAACTAGACTAAACCGTTGAAGATGATTGCTAGACAGTGCCTTTTGCCAATTGCCTTACTGCTGCTTCTGGCAGCTGAAGTTCCAGCCAAGCCAACTGCGGCAGCTGAAGTTCCAGCCAAGTCAACTGCGGCAGTTGAAGTTCCAGCCAAGCCAACTGCGGCAGTTGAAGTTCCAGCCAAGCCAACTGCGGCAGCTGAAGTTCCAACCAAGTCAACTGCGGCAGTTGAAGTTCCAGCCAAGCCAACTGCGGCAGTTGAAGTTCCAGCCAAGCCAACTGCGGCAGCTGAAGTTCCAGCCAAGTCAACTGCGGCAGTTGAAGTTCCAGCCAAGTCAACTGCGGCAGTTGAAGTTCCAGCCAAGCCAACTGCGGCAGTTGAAGTTCCAGCCAAACCAACTGCGGCAGCTGAAGTTCCAGCCAAGTCAACTGCGGCAGCTGAAGTTCCAGCCAAGTCAACTGCGGCAGTTGAAGTTCCAGCCAAACCAACTGCGGCAGCTGAAGTTCCAGCCAAGCCAACTGCGGCAGCTGAAGTTCCAGCCAAGTCAACTGCGGCAGTTGAAGTTCCAGCCAAACCAACTGCGGCAGCTGAAGTTCCAACCACGCCAACAATGCCAGAGCTGCTGGTTCTGAAGTCTGGCAATGAACTGGAAAGTCGCACTGCTAAGAAGAGTGGTGGGGGAACCTCGATTATTGTTATTATTGGCGCCGGAGGTGGAGGCGGCTTAGCTTTCGTCACTATCTGCTGTTTTTGTGCCTGTTGCTGCAGGTGCTCAGCTGATGAGGAAGAGCCCACAGTTGTAGTATGGACAACTGAATTAAACTACTTCAGTACTTCTTGATTTTGAAAGCTAAAATATTATAAAAGAAGACTTTTACGTTTTTTACCTTTTTTATTGCATAGTATCAACAATTTTATTCAAAATCTGCTTTCATCAATTTATCGTTAAAGATTTGCCAAAGATTTGAAAAAAAATATTACTCTAACAAATTGTTTTCACAATACTTTTTTGATTTCTAACAGTTAGATTTTCAATTTTTCAAGTAATTTTGTTTGTTAATATTATTATCAGCGAGGCTCTTGCTTTTTCTGATATTTGAAAGAAAAAAACACAAATAGCTATTGAATCTCGTTAAGCTAGTTCAAATCTCGTGCACAACCAGAGTACTCAAGTATGTTTTCTCGGTACCAATAAATGTATGAAGCCTCAATTATGAGCTACGTCTCTATCTTCTTGAGTTTTTAAAATACTAAACTTTGTCCAAGATTTCCTGTTCAAATCTATAGTAGCTAGTTAACAGAATCATAATCGACTGCTCATTGCATGATTTTTTGCTGAAGTAAGACGCGAAAATTATCTTATTTATTTAGCTCGTCCTCTTATTTAGTAAATCAACGGCAAGCACTAAAAACTGCGCATTGTCTACCAAAAAGGTGGCGCCATTTGCAGGTCTGGCCACCCCACCCCCATCTCACGCTGCTAAATGGAATTAAATGACGCCATATGAGCGTCAGATTCCAAAATGTTACGGCTATTCTAAATGAGTTCATCTCTTACAATGGCCTTCGAAGCGTGAGATTCTGAAAATATTTATCTTGGATGAGAGGTCCAGAGTAGGTGAATGGATCTATCTCAGGTGTGAGATCCGCTTGAGAGGATCTATCTCAGGTGTGAGATCATATTGAGAGGATCAATCTCAGGTGTGCGATCCCCGAGAAGATCTATCTCAGGTGTGTGAGATCCCTGAGAAGATCTATCTCAGGTGTGTGAGATCACTGAGAGGATCTATCACAGGTGTGAGATCCCTGAGAGGATCTATCTCAGGTGTGAGATCATCTTGAGAGGATCAATCTCAGGTGTGAGATCCCCGAGAAGATCTATCTCAGGTGTGTGAGATCACTGAGAGGATCTATCACAGGTGTGAGATCCCTGAGAGGATCTATCTCAGGTGTGAGATCATCTTGAGAGGATCAATCTCAGGTGTGAGATCCCCGAGAAGATCTATCTCAGGTGTGTGAGATCCCTGAGAAGATCTATCTCAGGTGTGTGAGATCCCTGATAGGATCTATCTCAGGTGTGAGATCCCTGAAAGGATATATCCAAGTGTGAGATACCTGAGAGGATCTTTCTCAGGTGTGTGAGATCCCTGAGAGTAAGCCCAGCTGGTCTCACACTAGAGCGATGTGCTCAACGCTACTGCTCTACTGTTGTCGATACCCAATATCTCTTCCGAGGAAGTTGGCCGGGCCTTAAAGACCATGCGCGCTGATGCCGCCTCTGGGGTCGATTCCATTCCCGCCAGGGTGGTCCTGAAGCTGCCCAAGCAGAGTTGGAGGCGACGTGGCTGCATGTGCCCCACCACAATGACGCATCTGGAAGATCGTTTCGATCCCAAAGAAGGGGGCCTCTAAAAGCCTGGACAATCATCGCGGCATCGCGCTGGAGTACACCATGGCGAAGCTGCTGAATGCAGTGCTCCGCAACCGCCTTCTGCCTGGCCTCAAACAGATGCTGCTGAGTCTTCAGAGCGGCTTCCGCCCGGGCAGGTCCACCACAGAGCAGGTTCACCGTCATCGAGGCCTGCAAGACCCGCCAACGAGCATGCATGCAGTGTCGATCGTCTTCATGGACTTCCGTAAGGCGTTTGACTCGGTGCTCAGGCTCGCGATCGCGTAGTTGCTGTCCTACTACGGCGTTCCCCCTGCACTGCATGGTAGCTGCAGTGATGGACCTGCTGTACAGTGATTCCAGGGCGTTTGTTCAGACGAGCGACGGACCCACTGAGGTGTTCGGCACAACCTCCGGCGTCGTGCAGGGCGACACGCTGGCTCCCCTGCTTTTCATCATAGTCGTGGATTATTTGCTGCGTCGCTCCCATCAAGAAGATGACTGCTACATATGCTGGTCCCACGACGAAGCTACCGATATCCTGCTGTTCCGCTGCCTGCTCTCGCGTATGCCGATGATACCGCGCTCCTCTGTTGCGACCGCGGCCAGCTGCTGCCCAACGCACTCTTTCCCGGCTCTGTGATGAGGGCGCCCGGGTGGGACTGGTGGTCAACGCGCGCAAGACAGGTGATGCACGATGGGCACTGACACCGCCCCGGCACTTTCGCTACCCGACGGAGACGCCATCTCGCCATGTGCGAGGACTTCCGGTACCTCAGATCGCTAGCAACGAGTCCGGACTCCATTGTCTCCGACGGGAAATCGGAACCAGGCCCTGGCGCGCAACGCACCTGCTTAGGAATGTCTTCAACTCAGCTGCGAGGGACGGCCTGAAGGTGCGCCTCTTCCACGCGGCCGTGGAGCCGGTCCTCCTGTACGGCATGGAATGCTGTACGGCATGGAATCCTGTACGGCATGGAAGGGTGCCGATGACCGACACACGAGAGCTAGCCCTGGAGTGCTTCACAGGTCTCTGCTGCGCTACGCCCTGGGCGTGCACTATCCCGAAGTTGCCCTTCAGAGACCTGATGGCCCGGCGCCGGCGTTCCAGACCTGAGCGTTATCCTGCGCCGGCGCCGCCAGATGCTGTTGGGCCACTCCGGCCGCGGCGACCAAGTCCCGTTGGCGCTGGTCCTGCTGCACCAGCGGACGGAGCGGAAGCGGCATGGCCTTGGGCGAACTGTGACGTTGACTGACTGTTTTGTGGCTGTGGCTGAAAAGCATCGAATCTGTTTTAATTTTTGTCAGTCTTTGTAAACTGGTTTTTCTTTTGACTTTGTTTCCTCCGGGAAATAACAAAAGACTCTGATAATATTAATAAATAAATAATTCACATTTTCCAATATATTTTACTGCTACAATGGAAACATGACAACAGATCGAGAGAATTTCTCAATCCAAATTCCAGAACCAGAACACGGTTCTGACTTCTGGAACACTGCCTTGTCGCTAGTCGCGTCTTGACTAGATGCGGCTGCAGAAAAATCTTTTAGATTATGGTCCATAAGTTGTTCCCCAAAAAAGAAAACGAAACAGGCAATATGAATAGCTCTAAACCGATTATGGTTTTGGAATTGGTAGGCTAAATATGAAAAGCCTAATTTTCAATTTAAATCCGGCGCGGTAAACTACTAAAAATTTGAACATCCGAATTCCAAGAAAAACGAATTTTAGTTCTTTGACTGTTTTACCTTCTTTGACAGTGGTTCCTGTTGCAATCCCTCTGCTGCGACCAAGTTGTAGGCCTAGTGCACACATTTTTTTCTTGAATTTAAATAGGCCTAGCCTCATTTATGCCACCAAGTTATAATTGTAGACTGTAAGCCGTGTTGGGTAGGTGGGGGCAGAAAACTCATTTGTCATGTATAAAGTAAACTTTCACTAAACACTACGGGGACCTACTATATGGTTTGTTTAGAAAATAATTTTGTTTTATTCTCTAGGCTCTTATTTTAATTGAATCATTTGAAACATGAATTAAGGAAAATAATTGTTAAATTTAAGCTTTTAGGCCTAGGCCTATCTCTTAAGTGAAAATAATAAGTCTAGGACAAAGATGCTAGTTTTTGGAAAATTTAGGGCCTATACTTTTATTCTAAGTTTATTATTATTATTATTATTATTAATGACTGTCCTTGGTCACTATACTATTCAAATTTATGTTTTAGGGCCTATGAATTATGGACTAGGCCTAAATTTCTTTTAAAATATCAGATACAATGAAGTAGGGCTACTAAATCAATTCTTGGTAATGTATTTTTTTAGGATTGTGACTTTTTGAGCACTGCCTAGAACATAAGGAAAGGAATGTAATTTTGGCATATTATAGTTAATTTGATTTTTTTGATACAAGTAGGCCTAAAATAGCGGGTTCCAATGAGCTTTGTACAATGTGTCCCAAAAATAAAAAAATGTACAAATGTGTGTTATGCAAATTGGATCAAAGAGGCACTAAATGATATAAGTAAGTAAATCCAAAATATATGTCTGAAAGTATACAAAATATACTTTCCTATGAGTATTGAAATGATGTGTAATATGCCCTACAATAGAAGTTATAGGCACCAAAAGTTGAAGCAAAAAAACAAAAAAAACAGAAATGTGTCCTTCGTGAAAAATGGAGGTATGAAATACAAATTGAAATTTGAGCTTTTAAATGAATGAATATAACAAAATGGCCATTGACTGTACACAGAAAATGATCTAAAAGATGAATTTTGGGGAAATCAGGATGAATTTTTTTTCTTAATGCCCCTATATAGACAATGTAAAATTTTATTCTTTCCTTTCATTGCGTTATTATAAGAGCTACCTGGAAAAGCTGTTGGATTTCATAAGGGGCTTCAAATTACCAAAAGCAAAAAACCGTATCTCCTTAGCACCTTCTACAAGGCCATAGCTGGGAAGGTGGCAGTTTTTGGTGAATTTTCCGGCGCAAATTGGCCCTTTTTTGGCACACACGGCGCACACAGCGTACAAGGAAAAATTGGAAATGCTCTGGCGGCGCGCATGGCGCATGGCGCTGAAAAAATATATAGTTACACTTCGTTTTACTTTGCAAAATATATAGTGTCAGGCCTAATTCTATAATTCGTAAAATAAAATTACGTAAATTACATAAATTACGTAAATTACATAAATCACAATATAAACTACGTAAATTGACATTCAAATTTGTCTACCATAAATTCCTTACGGTAGAATAAATACCTTACCTTACCTTACCTTACCTTAGACTTACCTTATCATGGCGCGCTGCGGCGCACAAAATCTTTTCTTCATGGCGCACGGCGCACAGTGCTCAAAAGCCATCAAAATAGTTCCGGCGCACACTGTGCCACCTTCCCGACTATGGCTGCAAGGAAGATATAAATTTTCCATCAATACATATAAATTGTCATTGCCAAATGAAAAATCTGCCGCAGTCAAAGGAATGATGCAGCTACAAGGATTTTATAGCTTTTTTGTATACATCATGTGATTCTAAATGACTGGAAGAGAGACACTTTCAAGAAAAGCTTTCTGCAAGGTCAAAGAATTATATTTTGTTGTGGTATATGATATAGTGCCTAAGAAGTTCTAACTATTTTTATGCACGAATACTGTATTTCTTAGAAAAGCTTCTGTTCAAATTTGCACAAAAACTAAATATTTTGTTTAAATGTTGTGATCGGTAAAAATATTTTTGGGAATCATTATTTTGTTAAGATTACACCAATTTATAGTATAAATAGGAGCCCAGATTGGGCCAGGAAAAATAAATCGTTCGTCGTGTTCATTTGCTGCCTGTTGGCTTTTAATAAGCAAACTTAGTTCATTCTAAATATTGAAATCGCTTAAAGACTTAATCATTTCTTAGAGTATAAGAACCCCAATTGGGAGTATCAGAAACTGCTACAAGCGAGAAACTGCCTCAGGGCAGTAAATTGTAAATTCGCCTCAGGGCAGGAGAACCACCTCATAACGAGAGAAGATTGCCTCAGGGCAGAGAAGGAGCATAAGCTGTGATCCTCTAATCCAGGGAATGCCCAGGACTAAGAGAAGAATATCTTTAGAGGAGTATAGGAATAGAATAGACAGTGCTATTAGACCGCTCAGGCCAGAAAGTACAATAGAAGTACATATGCTACCAATAGAAGTACATGCGCTACCAGTAGAAAGACAATTAATAACCAGTAGAATTGTTAAGAAGAAATAGCTTTATTACAACTTTGGTAACAGCAGTGAGAGATTATTCAGAAGGAAGAACCCCCCCCCCCCTGTAACAACTGTGGTGGCAGCTAGTACGGCTAGCAAAACAATAATTAAGAGCCATGGGACAGCTTTTGGTGGCATTTAGTGGGATTCTCAGTGCACAGGAAACACGCCTAGCACATATATTTGTGTCTACTTATAGTAGACGAATGGAATTTAGCAACTATTTTTCAGATGAGAAACAAAAAATTCTAACTTTCTGCTCACATTTTTGAGATGTGATGATGGCAATGCAGTTGTGGATGCAAATTCTTCATTTATGTTGTATGGGGGTCAACAATGGAGGCTTCCATTGGAAAGTTGCTGGATTTTTTTGACCCTAGCACAAGATGATCCCAACAAGCGACCCCTGGCATTTGCCTGGTCAGCGACGCCAACTATGAAGTATGAATAGAAAGCTTTTGCTTTCTTTTCAACTATAAGTATGAAAAGAAAGCAAAAAAATGACACCAAGCTTTTAGAAATTAGTCTAGGGAAAAAAGAATAATAGGCAAAAGAATGCAAAAATTATATATTTTTTTGAAAAAAAGGTCACAAATTGTAATACAAAAGTTCAATAGGAAATTGCAAAAAAAATATATAGTAAATGTGGCATAACTTGTTTACTCCTTTGCCAAATCTAAAATGTGAGGCCATTTTGGATTTTGGTCACAAAGATCAATCCAACAATAAAAAAAAACTATAAAAAATAAAACTTCAAAAACCTCACTGGAACCCCTACAGGCTAAAATATTGGTGCTACCTAAATATTTTTTTTCATTCAATATTATATTATGAAACGTAATAGGGCCTAGTTAATAAAGTAATAAAAAAAATATCCAGTGTTGGGCACCATTAATGAAAATCTTAACTTCCATTAATGGCAAAAGCATTAGCATTAAAACAAGAAATCTTAACTTTTTAACTCTTAATTTTGTTAAGGCAACTAAAAGTTAACTGATAGATATTAATAAGCATTAATCCATTAAAGTTAAAATAGAAAATACAGAAATCTTGTACTTTTTTCAAAACAGACTTCATAATATACTGTCTTTGCTTTTCCATCTTTTGAGCAAAACACAGGTAATCTAAGCAATTTACAAGCTAAAAAAGTAATAAATAATAATTTAAAAAACTTGTATATATAATACTATTAAAAGTAAACATATGGTAAAAGAAGTAACTTATTTATTTGAAACTTGAAAGCTAATTAGTTAAATAATAAAATACAAATCGGAAGGTTGTTTCATTAGAATTAGCAGGTATACTTGTAGTAGAAAGTTACAAAATATTAGGAAAGACATGAATCAAAGCAATCGATGCTCATGCAATACAGTTCACAATTTTAATTCATTATTAAAGTTCATTAGTAAGAAGTTGTTACATTTGCATGATCATCATCATTAACAAAGAGATTAATTAGGTATTTAGGTAAATTCAAATATATCTATAATATTGTAACTTCTCTTTAGACTTATATTATTGTTCATTCTTTGCATCTTTGGTCATTGACATTGTCATTAACATTAACAATGAATTAGTCATTAACTCACAAAATTATTACCGCAAATTCATTAATTTGTTAGTTCAAAAAAATCTTAATGGCAGTCCATTAACATTAATGAAAAATCTTAGCACTTATTAATGCTTATTTATGCTTATTAATGGACTGGTGCCCAACACTGAAATCATCAAATGTGTCCTATCATTAAAATGGTTATTTATTGAGTTTTATTTGTCATATGAGAAACTTATCACCAAAGTAATTATTTGCCATTGAAAAATCTATTATTTAAAGGACTTGTCACCAAACTGATTAAATTGTATTATAATTATAAGTTTATTTTATAAGCACCTAGACTATAAAAGCCTTATGCTAGTATAGGTAAACATAGATTATGGAATAAATAATAATTTATAAAATAAGATAAGATAGAAGAATGGATTGGATTGCATTGATATTAAACTTAACATTAGCCCTCATTATCCCAGCTATACATTGTGCATATAGCATTAAAGATCTATATTAATTGAATCTTCAAACCCAAGAACTCAAATGTTCTTTTCACAAAATTGGTGAGCAAGACACTTAACTCTATATTGCTTCAGTTTACCCAGGTTCAAAATGGGCGCCAGTGTTAGCTGGGGTAAATGAAGGTGTATAGGCTATAGCAACCCCTTAGACCTTGACCTAGCACTGACCAGCCATCCATATGTAGCCTCATACATGCGCAACAGTCAGCTGAGTCAGCCAATCCAGCCAACCAATTTGGCGGCCATCTAGGCAACCAAGGTAAAGTTGCAAAAATGCCTACCCGAATAAATACCCAAGTAGTACTAAATGATGACAAGGCATTTTGCCTTAATAAGACAGTCATAGTTACTCCTGCCATTTACCTAAAGTTTCATTAATTTTGCTTTAAGGTTTCTTTTACATGTAAGTCACATTTTTGTTAAAACTCAGTTGTATGGCTGACCAAATTTTGGAGGTTGCGCATGTATATGCAGCCTTCAGATATGCCATACATTAGCTGCAACTAAGTTATTGGTTGCTCATCAGTCCATTAGGGCAAGTGTAATCAAATATAATATATGTTATTATTATTTTTAAAAGGTTTTTTAAATAGGCAAAATTTATTCATTTCCACTGTTCCACCCTCACCCATGAAATCAAGGGTTCCAATGGTGGTTTTTTAAAGTCTTTTTTAAGTCCCAGTTATTGAGTTGGCCAATATTTACTAGATACAGGGACTTGATTATGGCTAATATGTATTCTCATAACCATATTCTGTATCTGTATATTGTGGCCAAAACTCCATATATCCAATAAATTCCAAGCCATATCCAGAGCTAGAGCTACAATAGAACTAAAAAAAACAAAAGTATTCCAACTGAGTAAAAACCCCTGCTACTGCTGATATTAAAAATAATGCTTGTATGATTAATTTAGCAATAGAGTAGATCAATGACATGTCTATTTGGGTTTGGGTTTAGGTTAGTAGATAGGAGAGAATAGTATGATTATATAAATAAAAATTGATTTAGATTTTCTTTTGTTAAAAAGGACATAGATTTGAACTTGATAAACTTCTCATTGCAGTCAATAAATGATGCCCAGACAACAATCAATGTTAGCCAATCAACAACACAGCCTGCAGTCGGCAGCTTGTCTAATTGAAGATGCCAACTACCTGCCAGCTGGCCAGCCCCCAGTCAATGGCCAGCTATTCTATAACCAGTCGGATATGCGCTTAGTTTTCACTGGCTCCGGAGAATTTTTGGCCTTCCCATTGCAATTGGTGCTTGAAGTTGACTTACTGGCCAGATCTGTTGGCTCCGGATCGTCTATTAGTTCCACTTCCCTGGCCTCCGCTGCCGCCGCCGCCGCCGCTGCCGCAGTTGTCGGCTCGCCATCCCCGTCTTCGATGTCGTCCGCTTCATCAACGACTAACTCAGGCGCCGCAGGAAATCTGCAGGCTCGAGTGGGACTGTCTGTTCGATTGAAACTGTCGCAGTCTGTGTTCGCCTTTGATGTACCGGGAGGTCGCTGCGCTGAGCAGGTGAGTCAGGTTCTCGTCTCTTTACATAAACTCTCATCTCTCCTTCCTCATCTCAACCATCTAGTCTTCCATCTCCCTCTTCATCTCAACCATCCATTCTCTCATCTCCCTCTTCATCTCACCCATCCACTCTCCCATCTCCCTCTTCATCTCAACCATCCACTCTCCCATCTCCCTCTTCATCTCAACCATCCCATCTCCCCCTTCATCTCAACCATCCACTCTCCCATCTCCCTCTTCATCTCAACCATCCACTTTCCTATCTCCCTCTTCATCCACTCTCCCATCTCCCTCTTCATCTCACCCATCCACTCTTCCCATCTCCCTCTTCATGCCCTATCTCACATCCATTCTCATAAATCTGCCAAACTCTTTATCCACTTCTAACCTACTCAATAGTGTGTCAAATTAGTCTGTTTCTTTTATTGTTTTTATTCAGGCTGCCCAGCTCACAGCGTTGATTGCCTCCGAACGGAAACGCCTGCTGCCAGGCAGTCTGCAACAGTTGCTAGACAATTTTCCTACTCAAGCTCCAACTCAAGGACCGTCTCCCAGCGGCCTGCTCTACAAATTCAGTTTAGAGGCCGAATTCATTCGCCAAGGCGCTGTTAACAATCCCAATTGGCGCCTGTGGACCGCTAATGAAGATTATGCAGTGTGCGACACCTATCCCAGGCTGCTATATGTGCCCGCTGTGGTACCCGATCAGGTTTGTACGGCCTGGCTCTGCCCAAACTGTGCGAGCTAACTGTGTCATTATACTTAACTAAGTCTTTGCTTCTGCAGTTTCTTTACAATCGCCATTCTATCTAGCGACTCTTACCAATTCTCTACTCAATCCGCTCGAACCAACGGCTCTTACTTAACAACTCTACCCAGACCACTCTACCCAACCAATCTACCCACCCATTCTACGCAAACAATCTACCCAAACACTCTACCCAACCGCTCTACTCAAATGCTCTATTCAACCACTCTATTCAGCCAATCTACCCAATCAATCTACCCAACCGCTATACTCAACCACTACTCAACCAATCTACCCAACCACTCTACCCAACCAATCTACCCAACCGCTCTACTCAAATGCTCTACCCAACCGCTCTACTCAAATGCTCTACCCAACCACTCTACTCAAATGCTCTACCCAACCACTCTATTCAACCAATCTACCCAACCGCTCTACTCAACCAATCTACCCAACCAATCTACCCAACCGCTCTACTCAAATGCTCTACCCAACCACTCTATTCAACCAATCTACCCAGCCGCTCTACCCAACCGCTCTACTCAAATGCTCTACTTAACCACTACCCAAACCACTCTACCCAACTGCTCTACCCAACCAATCTACCCAACCAATCTACCCAACCGCTATACTCAACCACTACTCAACCAATCTACCCAACCACTCTACCCAACCAATCTACCCAACCGCTCTACTCAAATGCTCTACCCAACCGCTCTACTCAAATGCTCTACCCAACCACTCTATTCAACCAATCTACCCAACCGCTCTACTCAACCACTACCCAACCAATCTACCCAACCAATCTACCCAACCGCTCTACTCAAATGCTCTACCCAACCACTCTATTCAACCAATCTACCCAACCGTTCTACCCAACCACTCTACCCAACCGGTCTACTCAAATGCTCTACTTAACCACTACCCAAACCACTCTACCCAACCGCTCTACCCAACCGATCTACCCAACCACTCTACCCAACCGCACTACCCAACCACTCTACCCAACCACTCTACCCAACCACTCTACTCAAATGCTCTACTCAACCGACGACGGCCCTACCCAATCACTACTCAACCACTCTACCCAAGTACTACCCAGCCTACTATAGTAGCTACCCAACCGCCCTACCAAAACACTACTCAGCAACTGTTGGACTACTCAGCTATAATATCAAACATTCTACCCAAATACTGTACTCAGACTTCCAAACTACTTTAAAGCACCTCAAACAGCATAATAACACAGTACTAAGAAACAGTTGATAAGAGTGCAGTTTCAAAGAAAACGCTTCTCCCACACTTCCAGGTGCTACTGGAATGCGCCAAGTTTCGCAGCCGCGGTCGCCTACCCGTGCTCACCTACCTGTACGAGACCCGCCAATCCGCACTGTGCAGGTGCAGCCAGCCTCTGGTCGGGTTGAATGCTCGCAGTTCGTCCGATGAGCACGTGGTCCAAGCCATATCCGATGCCAACCCGAATGCCAACGCTAAGCGCCTCTATATTGTGGACACGCGGCCCATGGCCAATGCGATTGGCAACCGGGCTATGGGCAAGGGATACGAACTGGCCGACAACTATAAGAATGTTGAGGTGGGTGGTTTTTTCTGCTTATCTTTTTAAGTTTATGCTTCTAAATATAACCTGCGTCTGCCAGCATCAAAATTCTAGGTCCTAAAGTTGCTGGGACAGCCTCCCAGAGTGCCAGTCGCTGGGCCAGCCTCCCAGATCCTCAGTTGCTGGGCCAGCCTCCCAGGTCCTCAGTTGCTGGGCCAGCCTCCCAGATCCTCAGTTGCTGGGCCAGCCTCCCAGGTCCTCAGTTGCTGGGCCAGCCTCCCAGGTCCTCAGTTGCTGGGCCAGCCTCCCAGAGTGTCAGAGTGTCAGTTGCTGGGCCAGCCTCCCAGATCCCCAGTTGCTGGGCCAGCCTCCTAGATCCCCAGTTGCTGGGCCAGCCTCCCAGAGTGTCAGTTGCTGGGCCAGCCTCCCAGAGTGTCAGTTGCTGGGCCAGCCTCCCAGAGTGTCAGTTGCTGGGCCAGCCTCCCAGAGTGTCAGTTGCTGTGTCAGCCTCCCAGATCCTCAATTGCAGGGCCAGCCTCCCAGATCCTCAATTGCAGGGCCAGCCTCCCAAATCCTCAGTTGCTGGGCCAGCCTCCCAGATCGTCAGCTGCTGGGCCAGCCTCCCGGATCACCCAGCTATAATTGGAAGTTAATCCCTAACTTTCGTGCGTCAAGCTATACTTGCAAATCTTCCCCCACCCTCCCTTTCGATCCCACAGGTGAAGTTCTGCCAAATCGAGAACATCCACGTGATGCGAGACTCGCAGCGCCATCTGGCCCAGGCCTGTCAGGAGGGCGACAGTTCAGGCGTTACCGCCCACGCCTGGACCAGTCGGCTGAATAAATCTGGCTGGCCAAAGCATCTGCAGGCCATCCTGCTGGCTGCTCAGTTCATTGCCGACAAGCTGCTCATTGAAGGCGCCTCTGTGCTGGTTCACTGCTCCGACGGTTGGGATCGAACTGCTCAAACTGCTGCTCTGGCGCAGCTACTCATCGATCCGCATTATCGAACCCTGCACGGATTTCAGGTTTGATTGTGAATAGGGAATTTTTCAATTCAGTATTCTGTGTGAATTGGACTCTGTGAATCAGTATTATGTGAATCAGGATTCTGAATTCTGTGAATCAGGATTCTGTGAATCAGGATTCTGTGAATCAGGATTCTGTGAATCGGGATTCTGTGAATCAGGATTCTGTGATTCGAAATTCTGTGAATCAGGATTCTGTGAATCAGAATTCTGTGAATCAGGGTTCTGTGAATCAGGATTCTGTGAATCAGGATTCTGTGAATCAGGATTCTGTGAATCAGGATTCTGTGAATCAGGATTCTGTGAATCAGGATTCTGTGAATCAGGATTCTGTGAATCAGGATTCTGTGAATCAGTATTGTGTGAATCAGGATTCTGTGAATCAGGATTCTGTGAATCAGGATTCTGTAAATCAGAATTCTGTGAATCAGGATTCTGTGAATCGGGATTCTGTGAATCGGGATTCTGTGAATCAGGATTCTGTGATTCGAAATTCTGTGAATCAGGATTCTGTGAATCAGGATTCTGTGAATCAGGATTCTGATTCTGTAAATCAGGATTCTGTGAATCAGGATTCTGTGAATCAGGATTCTGTGAATCAGGATTCTGTGAATCAGGATTCTGTGAATCAGGATTCTGTGAATCAGGATTCTGTGAATCAGGATTCTGTAAAATAGAATTCCGTGAATCAGGATTTCGTGAATAGGGTACTGTGAATTGGGATTTCGTGAATCAGGATTCTGTGAATCAGGATTCTGTAAAATAGAATTCCGTGAATCAGGATTTCGTGAATAGGGTACTGTGAATTGGGATTCCGTGAATCAGGATTCTGTGAATCAGGATTCCGTGTATCGGGATTCTGTGAATCAGGATTCTGTAAATCAAGATTATGTGAATCAGGATTTTGTAAAATAGAATTCCGTGAATCAGTATTTCGTGAATAGGGTACTGTAAATTGGGATTCCGTGAATCAGGATTCTGTGAATCAGTATTATGTGAATCAGGATTCTGTGAATCAGTATTGTGTGAATCAGGATTCTGTGAATCAGTATTGTGTGAATCAGGATTCTGTGAATCAGTATTGTGTGAATCAGGATTCTGTGAATCAGTATTGTGTGAATCAGGATTCTGTGAATCAGGACTTTGTGAATCAGGACTTTGTGAATCAGGATTCTGTGAATCAGGATTCTGTGATTCGAAATTCTGTGAATCAGGATTCTGTAAATCAGGATTCTGTAAATCAGGATTCTGTGAGTCAGGATTCTGTGAATCAGGATTCTGTGATTCGAAATTCTGTGAATCAGGATTCTGGGAAAAATACAACTCAATAAGGATTCTCAAACTTCCAACCCGCAGGATCTAGTAGAGAAGGAGTGGCTTAGTTTCGGTCACAAATTCGCTGACAGATGCGCTCACTACGGCTGGTCGGACGAATCATCGCCAGTGTTCACTCAGTTCCTTGACTGCGTTCACCAGCTGCGTCGATTATTTCCCAGTCGATTTGAGTTTAACGACGCCTATTTATTGGAGCTGGCTGAGGCCGCCTACAGCTGCCATCGGTATGGCACTTTTCTAGGCAATTGCGAACGGGAACGATTGAAGGTTGCTGGCGAACTTGCCGATAAGTGGCCGGCAATGCCTTGCTTCTGGACTCGGGCTTTGGAGAGGCGGTCGCAGTTTATCGATCCCATGTACTGGTGAGTTCAAGTAGCTTGAGTTGTTGGGCCTGAGGGGACTGTCTAATGACCTTCAAATGTCCTTTCAAGCGCCTTGGCTTACCTACAGTGGCTCTTTTGTAAACGATTCCCCGTGACCCTTTGTCCTTGTAAGCAATTCCCTGTCACTCTTTGTTCTTGTAAGCAATTCCCTGTCACTCTTTGTCCTTGTAAGCAATTCCCTGTCACTCTTTGTCCTTGTAAACAATTCAATGTGACTCTTTGTCCTTGCAAAAAATTCCCTCTGACTCCTTGTCCTTGCAAAAAATTCCCTCTGACTCCTTGTCCTTGTAAACAATACCCCGTGACCGTGACTCTGGCCTTGAAAACAATTTCCCGTGACTCTTTGTCCTTGTAAAAAATTCCCTGTGACTCTCTCCTTGTAAACAATTCCCCGTGACTCCTTGTCCTATTCAACAATTCCCTGTGACTCCTTGTCCTATCAAATAATTCCCCGTGACTCCCTGTCCTTGTTAACAATTCTCCGTGACTCCCTGTCCTTGTTAACAATTCTCCGTGACTCGACTCCCTGTCCTTGTTAACAATTCTCCGTGACTCCCTGTCCTTGTTAACAATTCTCCGTGACTCGTTGTCCTTGTAAACGATTCCCGGGGCTCCTTGTCCTTGTAAAAAAATTTCCCATGACTTCTTGTCCTATTCTTGCCCTATTTATAATGTCAACCGAAAGTCGCGAGTTCGACACCCGGGACGCCGAGCCGGCTGCCTACCTACGCTTAGGCGCAATGCCCCGCTGCCTCATCAAACCCTGGCTGGCGCTGCAGAACCCGTGGCGCCGGCGCCCCGCCTGGCTGCGCGCTGCCCCGCCTGACAGCGACCAGAGCCAGCCAGAATCCTTGATAGTGCTTGATGTCGACGAACAACAGCAACCGGCGGCAGCTAGTCCGGCCTCTGCAACAGTCCTGGCAGTCAATGAACTCGACGACGAGGCCTCGCTGATGCGTCGATTGGCTCAATCAGCTGAGCGCATCGCCTGCTTGGAGGATCACGAGCGCTGGCTGAAGCTGCAGCAGAGACAGTCGGCTGCTGAGAGGTCAGCTCAAGCACTTTGCCCCTAAACTTTTGCGTCAAAGCAACTGGGTTCAGTTCAATGAGAGCTTTAACCATGACATAAGCACTGCTGACGCTTTTCCACAAAAACCAGCTATTCTTGTCCCAGTTTATGGTTTTAGGTTAGGGTTATAGAGTTGGTTTTTATGCAGTTCTTTGATGTTTTATTATTGCAGATCGAATTCCGCCGGCTCCCAGGACCAGCAGGACCCTGATTCGCGTCGTCTATTGCAACTGTGCACCGACGCGTGGGAATTCGAAACGCCAGCTAATAGATACGCCTGCGGCGTGTGCTTGTCTCCGTGCGGATACGCGGTTGCCCATCGGGCCAACTGTCTGGCCTGCGGTAGGCTGGCCTGTTCGCTTTGTCTCCGTCTGTTATTGCCGGACAATATCCCTGCTGCGGATGCTATTGATGGCGATGTGCAATTGAGCCAGCGGCAGCTGCCCCCGTTGCTGATTGGTCAGACTCGCGGCCAATCAGCGATGGTCTGTCGCATCTGCTGGCCAGAGACTGACGGATTGGCGCAAGTTGCTGACGATGCTGCTTCTTTGGACGCTGATCACGTGACTGCAGCGATTGAGGCTGTGCAAATTGATCTGATGAGCTGAACTATTTTTGTTACTTAATTTTTTTGTTTAAATCGTTTGATCACTGCTTGTAGCTGGTTTAAAGAATATTGTTTCATTTTATTGCACTAGGTTTTGCCTTTGAAGTTGCCGCTTGATTGTTGGTTGTGCTTGACGCTATCGTTTCGACTTTGATCTTACCGCTATGGTTAGTCTTTGATCTTACCGTTACGAAGCTACGAATAGTCTTTGATCTTACCGCTATGGTTGGTCTTTGATCTTGCTGCTACAGTTGGTCTTTGATCTTACCGCTATGGTTGGTCTTTGATCTAACCGCTATGGTTGGTCTTTGATCTTACCGCTATGGTTGGTCTTTGATCTTACCGCTATGGTTGGTCTTTGATCTTGCCGCTACAGTTGGTCTTTGATCTAACCGCTATGGTTGGTCTTTGATCTAACCGCTATGGTTAGTCTTTGATCTAACCGCTATGGTTGGTCTTTGATCTAACTGCTATGGTTGGTCTTTGATCTAACCGCTATGGTTGGTATTTGATCTAACCGCTATGATGGTTGGTCTTTGATCTTACCGCTATAGTTGGTCTTTGATCTTGCTGCTACGGTTGGTCTTTGATCTTACCGCTATGGTTTGTCTTTGATCTAGCCTTACCGGTACGGTTGGTCTTTGATCCTACCGCTATGGTTAGTCTTTGATCTTTCCACTACTTTGGTTAGTCTTTGATCTTTGATATAAGATTTATGCATAAAATGTTTACTCATGCTGCTTATTTCATGCTGTGTTGTCTTAATGGCTGTGTGTGCTTTCATAAATGCCTAACCAGGTAATAATTGTTTGCACATTCAATATAAAATGTACTTTTGTTGTTTATTGCTTTTATAGTCCTATATGCTAATAAATGCGATTTGTCTATTGATTACTACAGTTTAATCAGCAATCATAAAACAGCTTTTAAAAAACTCAAATTGTAGTATTCGTAAGAAAATTCGTACTATTTATATCATAAATTAAATTTGATTGAAGTAAATTTGGTGCCAAAATTAAATGGAATGAAATGCAATGCGTTGAATAGATTTATTATGTTGTCTGTTAATTTTTTGTACATGTGAACTGTGTATTATATGTAAAACTATGCTCTGTTGTTACACGATTTATAATGTTGTGACATTTCATATCACTTCCAGTTCGTGAATTTCTACCTGGATCCAGTACTCGTAAATCGAACAGAAATTCCGCTTTACTCGTATTCCTGATTCACTTTGGATAACTGATGTTTTGAATCATGCTACTTAAAGTAATAGTATAGAAATATATTCGAATGTAAGCGCCTTGGATTGTGTCGTTTAATGTGTTCCCTAAAGCTCAAAATGTATTTTATAGTATTTGAACATGCTTTCTAATTTGATTTAAGTATAAAACAATTGCATATATATTATTGATACATAATAAAAGAACCAATTACATATTTAATTGCTAATAAAAACTTATTTTGACTTTTTATAATTTATTTACTGTAATTTTGTTTTTTAATGATTAATTAGTGTATTAGATTAGCTATTAAAATGCTAGGAGAGAGAGGGTTTTTTAAACCGGGTTGGCATGTTGTACATTAGCGGCTAGTCTTAACCAATGTACATCATTTCTCCGCCTGACTTAACAATTCTCTACCCCCCTTCCGAGCTAATTTTATGGCCCAACCGCACAGACCAGGAAGGGGTTTTATTAAACCGGCTGGGATGTTCATTAGCGGCCTCGCTAACCAATTTAAATTTTATATGCGCCTAACTAAGCCACTGTTTTACGCCCCACTCAATTACCCAATCCTCGCGCACCCTAAAGGGTTTAAGTTTAGCTTACTCGATGTACATTATCGGTCGGGATAACCACAATGTGTGTACGTTAGTGTGTATTCAAAATAAGTTGAACCACAATTTTACTTTATTGGCTAGCTAGCTGTGTAAGTAGTATCGCTTGACTATATGCTGTCATTTTATGTTGAAATGCTGTCATTTTATGTTGAAATGCTGTCATTTTATGTTGAAATGCTGTCATTTTATGTTGAAATGCTGTCATTTTATGTTGAAATGCTGTCATTTTATGTTGAAATGCTGTCATTTTATGTTGAAATCCCATACCCACGCAATTAATGACAACGATAAACAGAAATCATGGTTCGCATTCTGCCTAGCGGTGAAATAGTTCAAGACGACGATCCTAGAGCTCGTAGATTTGCCAGCGGCGGCGGCGGCGGCGGCAGTGGTGGTTCATCAGCGACTGGCGAACCTCGTCGTCCAATTGGCGGCGTCACTCGCGACGAGGATCGTCAGGACTCGCCGATGGGCGCCGGAATTCTTGGCGGTGGCGGAGGTGGCGGCGAGGGCGGCGGCGGCGGCGGGGTGAGCATCTTCCAGATGTTGAATCAACGCCTGCTAGACGCAGGCCTGCCCCGGGTGACGCTGTGGCAGGGCGCGGTGCTGGAGCCGCTGGCTCTGGTTGGCTGCCTGCTGGCCGTGCTGATGTTCGGCCTGAAAGGCCTGCTGTTTGCCGCTGTACTGTTCGCTGTTGTGCACTTCAGCAGCGGCGGCGGCGGGCCTGGCGCTGCGGCTGCTTCTGAGCGACGATCTGGTCGGGCTAGCGGCGGCGGCGGCGGCGGTCCAGGGCGGCGAGGTGTTGGCAGCGGCAGGGTGTTGGGTCGGCACTGATCGCCAGTCGTTGCTTCTGCTCTAATTATTTGCTGGACTGCATTTGCGTGTCAGCTTTTTCTCTCACTTAAGTATCGATTTTTTAAATTAATATATAACACTTGTGCCACAACGTGTGCGAGAAAGCTTTTTCTAGTAAAATAGATTTCATTCCTATTCTATTAGCTGGGTAGATTTGGTAAGAATTATTGTCATATTTTAGGCTAACTGTTATCCGTGATTCTTATGATGAATAGTATAAATTCTCGTTTATTCAGAATTGATTTCTATGCGTTTGACTGTCTATCAGATTGCAAGCCAGTTACAATTGCGCTTGAATATATAGTTATGCAAAAAATTGTTATCGTTATTGTACATTTATTGTATTTAATTATCGATATTCTCGAGTGTACACGTATATAGCAGTATAACCAATGGAATAACAATCATTGTTTCCTGTTTGTTTTATTTCTAAGAATTTGATTATAGTTGTTTTGTTAACCATTGTATGGAATAGCAAATCATATAGACTATGTGGGAATAGATGGGACAGGGAGAAGAGAGATGAGACAAGAAGACAGATGAGTCAGGGAGAAGGGAGATCAGACAGGGAAAAAAGAGATGGGTCAGGGAGAAGAGATAACACACGGAGAAGAGATGGGACAGGGAGAAGAGAGATGAGACAGGGAGAAGAGAGATGAGACAGGGAGAAGAGAGATGAGACAGGGAGAAGACAGATGGGTCAGGGAGAAGAGAGATGAGACAGGGAGAAGAGAGATGAGACAGGGAGAAGAGAGATGAGACAGGGAGAAGACAGATGGGTCAGGGAGAAGACAGATGGGACAGGGAGTAGAGTGATGGGACAGGAAGTAGAGTGATGGGACAGGGAGTAGAGTGATGGGACAGGGAGTAGAGAGATGGGTCAGGGAGAAGAGAGATGGGTCAGGGAGAAGAGAGATGAGACAGGGAGAAGACAGATGGGTCAGGGAGAAGAGAGATGAGACAGGGAGAAGACAGATGGGTCAGGGAGAAGAGAGATGAGACAGGGAGAAGACAGATGGGTCAGGGAGAAGAGATATGAGACAGGGAGAAGAGAGTTGGGTCACGGAGAAGAGAGTTGGGTCAGGGAGAAGAGAGATGAGACAGGGAGAAGAGAGTTGGGTCACGGAGAAGAGAGTTGGGTCACGGAGAAGAGAGTTGGGTCAGGGAGAAGAGAGATGGATCAGGGAGAAGAGAGATGAGACAGGGAGAAGACAGATGGGTCAGGGAGAAGAGATATGAGACAGGGAGAAGAGAGTTGGGTCACGGAGAAGAGAGTTGGGTCAGGGAGAAGAGAGATGAGACAGGGAGAAGAGAGTTGGGTCACGGAGAAGAGAGTTGGGTCACGGAGAAGAGAGTTGGGTCAGGGAGAAGAGAGATGGATCAGGGAGAAGAGAGATGAGACAGGGAGAAGACAGATGGGTCAGGGAGAAGAGATATGAGACAGGGAGAAGAGAGTTGGGTCACGGAGAAGAGAGTTGGGTCAGGGAGAAGAGAGATGAGACAGGGAGAAGAGAGTTGGGTCACGGAGAAGAGAGTTGGGTCACGGAGAAGAGAGTTGGGTCAGGGAGAAGAGAGATGGATCAGGGAGATGAGAGATGAGACAGGGAGAAGACAGATGGGTCAGGGAGAAGAGAGATGGATCAGGGAGAAGAGAGATAAGACAGGAGGAGAGAGATGAGGGAGAGAGCAGAAAGATGGGAGAGAGAGACGAGAGATAGGGAGAGAGAAGATAGATAGAACATGGAGAAGAGAGATGGCACAGGTAAAAGATGTAGAACAAAGGGTAGATTAAAAGGGAGAACAAAATAATTTTAAGGCTCTAAAAAGGTTTTAAACTATTGATGTATTTTAGGCCATGAAATAATATGCTCCTACTTGCCATCCTTAATATTCTCCTGTTGCAGATACTCACCTTGATTAGACCAGCTTGAGCAGTTTCTCATCGAAGGCATTAGTTGATTCTCAGACTCTGAGATGCGCCGCGACCCCGGAGGATCGGCTGTGCACAAATTCAGCAAGCAGCGCATGCCAATGTCTTCTTCTAGCGGAGGCGCCGATCAAACCTCCAGCGCGTCGGCAAAGAAGTCCATTCCCGAGCCGATGTCTGTGCAGGGCTTCTTTGGCATCTGCCTGTACCAGATAATGAAAAAGCCGCTTCTGGTTCCGCCTGAGGTGTGCCATTGTAGTATCAGTCTGTAATGAAATCTGCATTCAAGTTTCTGCACACCAAGTACACCAAGATCCTCAGTTGCTGGGCCAGCCTCCCAGATCCTCAGTTGCTGGGCCAGCCTTCCAGAGTGTCAGTTGCTGGGCCAGCCTTCCAGAGTGTCAGTTGCTGGGCCAGCATTCTAGAGTGTCAGTTGCTGGGCCAGCCTCCCAGATCCTCAGTTGCTGGGCCAGCCTCCTAGATCCCCAGTTGCTGGGCCAGCCTCCCAGAGTGTCAGTCGCTGGGCCAGCCTCCCAGGTCCTCAGTTGCTGGGCCAGCCTCCCAGAGTGTCAGAGTGTCAGTTGCTGGGCCAGCCTCCCAGAGTGTCAGAGTGTCAGTTGCTGGGCCAGCCTCCCAGATCCCCAGTTGCTGGGCCAGCCTCCTAGATCCCCAGTTGCTGGGCCAGCCTCCTAGATCCCCAGTTGCTGGGCCAGCCTCCCAGAGTGTCAGTTGCTGGGCCAGCCTCCCAGATCCTCAGTTGCTGGGCCAGCCTCCCAGATCCTCAGTTGCTGGGCCAGCCTCCCAGAGTGTCAGTTGCTGGGTCAGCCTCTTACATGTAGACCGTAGCTCATTAGAGTTTTATTATACTGAGCTCAATTCGACAGCCAGATTAACAAACTGTACTCACTACTCTATTAAAATGTATTCTCAGGTTCGAGCCTGCGTTTACCTCTGCGCAGTGGCTGCTCTCAGCGTGGTCTTCGACTTGGTGCCGATTCCGCGCATTTTCTTAGCCAACAAACGCAGCTTCTGGAATCTGGCCTTCATCAAATGGGGCTGGGCTTGGACTTTTGTCTGCCTGTCTTTCTACATTCTGTTCACGTCGGTTGTGCTCACTGGACAGTCTAGGACACTGATGCGGAAGCATTTGAGCAGACTGCTGTTCGGTGAGCAGCTTGTAAAACCTACGAGGATTCCTAGTGCTTACGAGCTGTCTGTCTGTCTGTCTGTCTGTCTTAGTGTCTTATTGTCTTAGTGTCTGTCTGTTTGTCTGTCTGTCTGTCTGTCTGTCTGTCTGTCTGTGTGTCTTAGTGTCTGTCTTAGTGTCTTAGTGTCTTAGTGTCTGTCTGTTTGTCTGTCTGTCTGTCTGTCTGTCTGTCTGTCTGTCTGTCTGTCTGTCTGTCTGTCTGTCTGTCTGTCTGTCTTTCTGTGTCTGTCTGTCTGTCTGTCTGTCTGTCTGTATGTTTAAGTATCGATCTGTTTTTATAATCAATCTTGCATCCTTCACCACCCCACACCCCGCAGGCACCGCAGGCTGGTACGTGTGCACCAACGCTTTCCACGCCGTTGAGAACGCCACAGGCCGGTGCGTGAGCCAGCCGCCGAAATCCGTCCACATCCAGGGCGTCACGGATCGGGGCGATTGCCAGCGTCAGCACAACGGCGTGTGGCTCGGTTTCGACATTTCTGGTCACGTGTTCCTGCTCACCTGGTGCAACCTGGTTATTAGCGAGGAGGTCGCCCTGTTGCGGGATTGGACCCGCCTGGGCGGCCTGCTCAGGGAGGAGACGGAGACCGGCGGCCGGCGACTCACGGCCGAGCTGGCCGATCGAATGTGGCGCCTCTACCAGCGGCACACGTTCGCTGTGCGGTGCAGCGCCATCTGTTTGAGCTGTCTCAGCCTGCTGTGGGATTTGATGCTTTGCATTACTGTGGCTTATTTTCATAGTATGCCATCGAAATTAGTTGCCGCACTGTGCTCAGTGGCCTCCTGGGCGGTGGTGTACCGTCTTGTCCTGCGTCAGCAGAATCTGTCCTTTGTCTGCCCGCCTGGCCAGTCGGAGTTGAAGTTCATTAGCGCTCCTGGATCATGACAGTTTGTGTATTATATATAAAGGCTGCAATGGTGGAGACTCGATAAGTAGTGACACAAGAGCGCAGACAGTTTTGACGGTAGTGACACAAGAGCGCAGACAATTTTGACGGTAGTGACACATAAGCGCAGACAATTTTGACGGTAGTGAAACATTAGCGCAGACAATTTTGACGGTAGTGACACATAAGCGCAGACAATTTTGACGGTAGTGACACATTAGCGCAGACAGTTTTGACGGTAGTGACACATTAGCGCAGACAGTTTTGACGGTAGTGACACATAAGCGCAGACAGTTTTGACGGTAGTGACACATTAGCGCAGACAGTTTTGACGGTAGTGACACATTAGCGCAGACAATTTTGACGGTAGTGACAAGCGCGCAGATCTCCTATCTCCTATGAACTAATATAACAATTTTAATACGGAACTCAAATTAAACGACACCCAGCTTAGAAAAAAGACTTGACGCCAATTTGGCATCAGGCATTCAAATTAGGGATGCCCGAAATTTTAATTTGCTGTGTTATGACACACGCTATATGACACGAAGACCCAAATTGTTTGACGATGATTATCAGCTGATTATCAGCTAGTTATATAATGATTCGGCAATAAAGTTAGCGCGAACTCTTTATTCAGCCGATTTCAACGTGCTTAAAAATTGCATACTATACATATCGGGAGTCGACACACTTGACATAGTCCCACTCTAGCAGTTGGTTTTTTGACATTTTGATTCTAACGGATTTTTGCTACTATTAGTAGAATTAATTGCGCACGCCCTGTGGAATTTTTCATTCGAATTATTTTAGAACAGTTTGATATGAAATATATGTGTGGCTTTGTAAACGGGGGCATCACAAACAAAAAAAATCACAACTCCGAAAAGCGCTTTTCATCATAAACTCGAAATATCATAAACCTGAAATATCATAATCTGAAAGTTCTAGCAATATTTTACTCTATTTTTTATTCTAATGGTATTTTGGTTTTGAGTTATGATATTTCGGGTTTTTGATGGAAAGCGCTTTTCGGATTAATGGTAGCGAAATATTATAATAATTTTTATGATCCTTTACAAATACACTACTTATCCTGTTTTGGCTACTTTGAAGTAGCATGACGTGATTTTTGCCCGTATTTCCTGCATGCAGAAAGAATCGCTTAGCTAGATTAATTAGAATTTTTTTATCGGTGCAAAATTTAAAGCTTAAATGAATAAAATTATATGCTGCATTTCACCCTTATACTCGTATTACATTTGTTTTGTATTTTGCTTTATAAATCACTTTATATTTAGAAGACTTATTAAGTTTAGTGCTTTAATAAAAGTAGTTTTGCATTCTTACTTGTGTTGTGCCACACGTTAATACATTTTTTACGGACAGCAATCTGTATTCTCCTAGCTACCTGTAATTATCATTGGTAAGGATTTTGATTCTAATTAGGTTATTAAAGTAGGTTTTTAATAATACCATTAAGTATGGAAATATTATCTTTTGTGTATTAGGTTTCTGTTAAATAATATAAATAGCTGACATGTGCTTGGTGCTATTTAGCATGAAAATTCTTTATTTAAAACAAACCTATAAATTTGCATAAATTCTAGCCATTCTGTTCCCTTTTATAAAAAACAGTTATGTTAAATTTTGTTAAATAGACTTGATCTCCCAGTTAGGAATCATCATCAAAGTTTATTGTTCAAAGCACCGACATTGTCACAGTGTATATTGTATTTAAATGTCTAATTTAATAGTATTAGTTTTTATTTGGTTTAATAAAATTCTGTTAGCAGAAAAGACACGGATGAATTTTCATCTTCGTTAACCAAACGCATGCACTATAACCATACAGCTTAATTTAATTTTCATTGTACTTTCAAATCATTTTTTAAACTCTAGTCAAGCAAGTCAGACTTGAAATGTGCTTTTCTTTAATTAGAAATAGCCTGTTATAAAAATTATTATTTTATTTTATTTATTTAAATATCAATAGTACAGTGCTTCACTTAAAAAACATTGCTTACCTTGCTTAAATCAGAAAGTTTGTTTCGCCAACTTGTTATGTTTGTTATTCTTATTATTGGACGTTTGATAGTACAATTAATCGGTTAGTGAATCGGTAGTGACTTATCCCATTATGCATATCAAAGATTTTACGCGTCACTACAAATTTGCAGCTCTCCTCGGGTGTCATTTAGCTATTGTCAGTTTCCAGAACCGAAAACTTCAGCTACTTTCCTCGAGATAGCCATGCAGCTTCGGTAAATGTTATCCCAAAAGTCTGATTACTAGGCTGGTTGCTGCCCAACATGACGTCGATAAATTAAAATCGACGTTTGGAGATATGCGCATAGAGCCATCGGCTACAGAACCCGTTTTCCACCTGGTTTAGGCTTTTTGTGTCGCGTTATTAAAGCTAAATAGCAGATCATTTGGTAGCTGCAGTTCGAATCCTATGCATTGCTTAACAGAGATCAGCGTCCTGATAAATTAGGAGCTTCTTAATTTAGCGATATCTGTGATCCAAACTTGCGACTCGATTATAGATACTGCCAACCAACTCGGAAAGTGTTTTGTATTACCTAAACCAGTCTCTAGTCTTGGCATGACATTATTAGTAGAAGTTTCAGTAAGGTGCATTTGTTCAACGATTGGCTGGTGAAAGTTTCCCACATCTTGTACCTTTCGGTCGGTCTGACTGCTTTCCACTGATACACTCCTATTGGCCAGTTTCCCATGCCTTAAGCAGCTCGAGCGCGAAAAAATAAGCAAAACCTTGATACGTACTCAGAAAAGTGCGTATACTGCTTCTGGTGTGCACCGCTATAAAGTAGCTACATGTAGCTAACAATTATTTGTATAGCGACTGCATCTACATTTAGAAACATTTCCTGCATGAGCTTCGGACAAAAGCTCTAAGAATAAATGTATTTTAAAGAAATGCACATACTGGTAGACTGGTTGTGCGCATTGAATCATTAATGTCGAACTTTCTGACGGTGAACCAGCCCTGTTATCTGTTGTATATAAGATTCGTCTCAGTTCCGAAGCTCGTTCAGAGACATTTAACATAATCCGTGTATCCAAATACTGGGTTCTTTGTATAACTGCAGCTTAATATTGATTCTTTGAAACTGCTTGTCTGTCTTTTAATGCAATGTGTAAGAGTATTTATTTACTTGGAAATAAATTAGCTGACTGGGAAATCAATAATAGCTCTAATAATTTACTGCTGCATCTACGAGCAGCTGTGCCACATCAAAGCTTTCATAGTATAATAACTTCAAAGTATTTTTTTACTATTACATCATGTTTATCGCGTCATAAACTTACTTTTTAGCAGACTTTTGTTTTAGCTGTTTCTGATTCTTAGAAATTCGACTTCCGAAAACCAAATTTTGTTTTTAAAATCTTAGCGACTAAAAAACTATATATACCGCGAGACTAGGCGGCGTCTAGGCCTACCCAATGAATAATTGGGCACACTAACCCACGCGACCCCGCTTACTATATTAGTAAATGGATAGGAAAAAGACTTGTATGTTAGGCATGTTTAGGCTTGGGCTTATGCTTATGATTTTTTCTTACTTTTCTATTTTCTATACTATAGTCTATACTATAGTCTACTTACTAATAAGATACTAAAGTATTGTATAATATAGTATAGGCCCTAGCTAGACTCGTCACTCTAGTAGCCAGCCTAGTTACAAGTAGCCTATCTTAATTCCTAATGTGTGTAGAGTACTGATATAATGAAATTTAAATTAAATCATGCTGATATTTTGTTAGTTTTTAATCATTTATTTTAAATGTCAATGATGTAGTATAGCCTAAATGATGCCAACAAATCATGACAGCTGAGTATCACAAAAAAATTGCACCCTGAAATTAGACCTTGGCCTTGGCCTAGCCCCTAGGCCTAGTGCAAATTTCTAAATTGCTTGCAAGTTGCAATTGTAGGTAGCATCAAGACATAAAATCCAAACTAAACAGTTTAAACTAAAGTTAAAAGATAATACTACAATGAGTCATAGGGCCTAGTTCGGATTGTGTATTAGTGTACGCCAGGTTTAATGCTAGAAAAAGTGACAAGACCTTGTTTGTGCAGTTATAGTCCACTTTAATAATAGCCACTTCAGTAACAAAAAATTACCATTTTGGTAAAAGCCATTTTGGTAACAGCCACTTCATACTAAATATTACATATATGTATTGATTAATATGCTCCAAAAGAGTTTACCAATGAACTTTTAAAATGGAACAACAAAATATTTAAGTCTTAGATAGGCCTATATTCTTGCACATTTTAAGAGATTTAGATTGATGCAAAAAACTGCATATCTGTATATGTTTAACAATTGTTTAAAAGCATTTTTACCTATCTATTTAATTTCCAGATACCTCAGATACATGCACCAAGACATCTTGTAATTGATCAAATATGATATACATTATATTATCTAACATAACTACTTAAGACTACAGAATCTAATTTTTCCCTACATTAATTACTTCAAATTTTCAATTTTTATTCTCTAGCCCTTTGCTTAATTTTTTTGCCTTCAATTTTTTCATAAAGTTAACATGCAAATTTAAACAAATTATAGCCTAATACAGTTCAACTAGAAAATTAAATTATACATGGTGTAATAAAATATTCAAGATTTTAATTATTAAACTATTTGTTGCAAAAGGTAATTACCATAAAGATATAAAGCTGACAATTGTAAATCTGCTTTGTTACTACACTGGTTGTTATCAAAGTGGCTATTACCAAAGTGGTTATTTTTTGTTACCAAAATGGCAGTTATTAAAGTGGCTAGTACCAAAGTGGATTGTATTTGTTTGTATACTAGGTTTCTGTGCTAATTCAAAACAATTGTGACTTGTCATTTGACACAATGTATCTACTGTGTTTTATATGCTAAGATATATCTTAATATATGCTAAAAAGGGTAAGACCAAAGAGAAATCCCGGTGTACATATTCCCATCTGAACTATGGACAGTGAATAGCCATTTAAGGCAATGGCCCATAGTCTTATAGACATGCAGGAACATTTTTTAGCTGCCACAAAAGTTGCCTGCAGTGCATGGCCAATAGTTATGCTCTACATATAGGGCCCATGAGGCATTGCAACTATAAAGGACCTTTTATGGTTTTTCTTTTTACTATGTAATGTAATTTTCAATTAAAAATGTAAAACTAAACTAACAATATAGCCAATATGTATATATAAGCCTACCTATATAAAAATGCATACTGTAATGCAGATTGCAAGGCAATTGTGCACACTGACAACTAGACTTTCTTTTTATTGCATGCCATGCACATTGACATTTTATTATGCACATTTTTTATATTAACATTTTTAAACTATATCTTCCAAAGATAGATGCTGGAACTCTAGCCATTGTCTATAGTTTTTAAATAAAAGCTTTTTTGATGAAAATTCCTATGCACATAGGCTTTTAAATATCTACACTGTGGATATTCTACCAATATATAGCTACACACTTAATGCATACAGCAAATTGCATACTACCTATGTGCATAGGAATTTTCATCAAAAAAGCTTTTATTTAAAAACTATAGACAATGGCTAGAGTTCCAGCATTAGAACCCTAACTAATAGCTTTCTTTTTTCTAATTTTCTAATAGCTATGGATCTAGCAATGCCATATAGAAGTATATAAAATTAAAAGACTAGGTGTCTAATATTAATAAGAGCATATCTAAGCTTATTTAAAAAGTCCAAGTTACTCTGAATATCTGATCAATTTAAATGAACCAACAAAATTTTCAGGATTATAATGTAACTCAATTATTTGGTGTAACAAATGGAGAAAACTATTGTTGTTACAAAGTCTCCATCTGATGCTAGTTATGGAATTTCTCTGGGACTTGCCAGAAATCAAGGTAAGTTTAATTAGCCTTATGTTTTTAACAACAACTTAAAAACTGTTTAATATAGCATTATATTTTATATATTGGCTTAATAATGATATTGCATGTCACAGTATCAAAGGTACTAGCATCTACATTTACAAGCCATAATACGAGTACTAATCATAAAAATAATAATAATTTATTACACCTGTCTAATGGGCAGATATGCAACCAACAGCTCAGCTGCAGCTATTGCGCTTTGCATCTCAAGGCTGCATATAGCTGTTCAGTCCAAGGACTGGGGGGTCGCCACACACAGCCTCAATTACCCCAGCTAATGCTGGCACCCATTTTACAGCTGGGTGAACTGAAGCAATGCAGAGAGTTAAGTGTCTTGCTCAAGGACACAAATTGTTCCTAGTGGGTCGAGAATCAAACCCCCGACCTTTCAGTCGTGAGTCCGATACTCTAACCACTAGGCTGCAACCCCGTCCCTTCTCACTTCTCGCCCTTATTTCTCAAGATTGAAGTGTGTAAGCCATAAACTTCATAACTAAAACCTAAATTTAATAGTAGCTCCATCTACACTTCAGGCATCCAATTTTTAGGTTTGTTAAAATAAACATCCATTCATTTGCATCACTGCCATCCCTTGCTCAAACAACACATCAACTACAGCACACAATGTCAGGGTCCCTGTAGCGTCCGTGTTGCCAAATGGGCCCGCCGATCGTGCTGGCATTGCCGCAGGCGATTTGGTCACCGCCATTAATGGCACTTCGCCTGCCAGACTGACGGAAACTCTGCTGCGAGCTGTACTTGAGAGCAGGTAATGTTTCTTATTCAGTTTTTATTAGGCTTGTTTTTTGTCCGTTATTGTGAAGAATGTGATTGAAATGATTTTAATCTGTTTAGTCGATGTTATCCTACTACTGATATCTTAACTACTACTACTACTACTACTACTACTACTACTATGACTACTACTACTACTACTATGACTACTACTACTACTACTACTACTACTACTACTACTACTACTACTACTACTACTACTACTGCTACTACTATGACTACTACTACTACTACTACTACTACTACTACTACTATGACTACTACTACTACTACTACTACTACTATGACTACTACTATGACTACTACTACTACTACTACTACTACTACTACTACTACTACTACTACTACTATGACTACTACTATGACTACTACTACTACTACTACTATTACTACTACTATGACTACTACTACTACTACTACTACTACGTTTCTACAAAGTACAACCATATAATTTTTATCTCTGGTAGAAACGAATATTCAACAGAAGCAACAATTTCAACAACAAAACTCTCTAGGTTGGTAAGGGATTTGACGTATATAGATAATATGCATGGGAGCTGTAATTATCATAGACTATATAATTGCTGCATGAAAGCTCAGTATCAATGAGATACTACTGATGCCAATAATTTTAATGCCCAACTTTGTGACTAATGACGTTATAATTGCATCCGGTTTATCTAAGTGTTGCTGATAATGCAGTGCTCTATTATCTATACATATGCATAGTGACTCTGTCCCGCCCCAGTTGCTATGGTTAGAACTCCTTGACTGAAAGTCGAATCGCTATCTATCTAAACTATCTGTTTGCGCGTGTGGGTGTCTGTCTCTGTCTGTGCTTTTTCTCAAAGTCATGACAGACTTTTTTCCTTGTAGCAAACTGTAAATGGGAAACAGGGTCTGCTGTCTGCACCCGAACTGCACACAGGCCTCAGAGCTACATAGGCAAATTTTGAGTATGCGACCGATTAGAACTCGAATGCTGAGTGAGAGAAAAACACTAATCTAAGCTCTTTCTGTACGCCTGCGGTTTAGCATGATTTTGGTTTGCTACTGCCGTTTTGTTTGCCTGCTTTTGTGGCTTGTCTTCTAGCTTCTATCTCTTCTAGATACGCTTTGCTTCGACATTGATCGATGATTAATTGTTTCTAGAAATACTCGAGTAGATTTCTACTGATGCAGCAGTGAAAACAGCCACTTTTGGTTCCCACAGAAGGCTGGGGTTTCCATACAATTTGTGTATGCTTTTAGGGGTCGATTTCTTTCGCATCTGCCCTCTGCATGTTGCTTTGCATCGCGTCCAAATTCGCGGCATCATGTGCTCCTGCTACTGCTGCAGTGCAAACATGCGCTACTGTATCTACTGATCTGTAGATATATAGATAAATAGATAGATAGATAAATAGATAGATAGATAAATAGATAGATAGATAAATAGATAGATAGATAAATAGATAAATAGATAGATAGATAGATAGATAAATAGATAGATAGATAAATAGATAGATAGATAAATAGATAGATAGATAAATAGATAAATAGATAGATAGATAGATAGATAGATAGATAGATAGATAGATAGATAGATAGATAGATAGATAGATAAATGGATAGATAGATAGATAGATAGATAGATAGATAGATAGATAGATAGATAGATAGATAGATAGATAGATAGATAGATAGATAAATGGATAGATAGATAGATAGATAGATAGATAGATAGATAGATAGATAGATAGATAGATAGATAGATAGATAGATAGATAGATAGATAGATAGATAAATAGATAGATAGATAAATAGATAGATAGATAGATAGATAGATAGATAGATAGATAGATAGATAGATAGATAGATAGATAGATAGATAAATGGATAGATAGATAGATAGATAGATAGATAGATAGATAGATAGATAGATAGATAGATAGATAGATAGATAGATAGATAGATAGATAGATAGATAGATAGATACACAGATAGGTAGGTAGGCAGGCAGGCAAACAGTCAGACAGACAGATGTAAAGTCCCATAAAGAGCAGGCGCCAATCTCTAAAAATTCTCACTACTAAAAACACGATTCGTCATTATCGCATGGTAATTATTCACAAAGCACGTCCCAATCTAATTTCGAATTCGTCGCAATTCCTCAACCATTGCAGCCAGGGCAGCATCGCTTTCACACTGCTGACAGGACCAACAGATTTCGATAGCGTTGCCAGCAACGGCAGTGCTGGGGTTGGCATTTCCAGCTCCTCAACCGGCTCCTTGGCGATGAGCAGATCCTGCTACGACATGGCGTCGTCTGGTTCGATTTCGGCCTCATCGACAGCTCGTAGAAGTAAGCACTCGCGCCGCAGAGGTTCAGCTGCGGCTAGCAACACTCCCACAGTTTCTGTTGAATATGTCGACGACGGTCAGGTAGGCTATGCCATGGCTCTGCGATTTATTGTCGTTCTCCCATTGATTCTTCCATAGCACTCTCATTTATTCTCAATTGAGCACTCATAGATTTTCAATTGAGCACTCTCATGGATTCTCAATTGAGCACTCCATTAGATTCATAATTAAGCACTCTCAAAGATTCTCAATTGAGCACTCCCATAGATTCTCAATTGAGCACTCCCATACATTCTCAATTGAGCACTCTCATAGATTCTCAATTGAGCACTCTCATAGATTCTCAATTGAGCACTCTCATATACTCTCGATTGAGCACTCCCATAGACTCTCAATTGAGCACTCTCATATATTCTCATTTGAGCACTCTCATAGATTCTCAATTGAGCACTCACCGTGTAGATTTTTAATCGAGCGCAGCTGCCATTACATCGAAGAATACCTGCCTAGCAGTCTATTAAAGTACATCTTGAAATTAAAAAAAATTACTGCAGACCGACAGTGTCGAAGACAACCCGATCTCCGCCGAGGTTGACGCCGCGGAAGGTGACGAAGCCGGCCCGCGGATCATCCGGAAAGGCCGGCGGTACACGCCCGACCGCGCCGCCCTGGCAACGCCCTCGCCCAAGGTGGTGCTCAAGCGTGGCTACTCGCCTGTGCTCACCAGCACCAACGCCAGCAGTCCGGATCTGTTAAGCGCCGCTCGAATCTCCGGCAGTTCGCGCTCGCTCCAACTGGCCGCACGGTCGCCAATCTCTTCGCCGATGTACATAAGAGAGTTCGACGAGGATCCCATTGTCGACGTGCTGGCGTCTGGATCGCCAACTACTGAACGACAACGACGACATCAGAAGCAGCAGAGGCAGCTGCCGCAGTCTAGCAGCAGCGGTGGCGGCATCTACGCCACTCAGCCTAGGAGGTCTCTGTCGAAATCTTCGACTCCGTTACAGGCGACGCCAGCTGCACCAATCTGCGGTCCCGGCGACATTGACGATGACGATGAGGACGGCGACGCTGAAGCGGAGGGCGCCGTTGTTGCGACTTCGGCGTCGACGTCCGGTGAGCTTTAACCTGTGTGATCCCATCCTTCAGTGTGATCCCATTCTTTAGTGTGATCCCATCACTCAGTGTGATCCTATCCCTCAGTGTGATCCCATCACTCAGTGTGATCCTATCCCTCAGTGTGATCCCATCCTTCAGTGTGATCCCATCCTTCAGTGTGATCCCATTCTTTAGTGTGATCCCATCACTCAGTGTGATCCTATCCCTCAGTGTGATCCCATCACTCAGTGTGATCCTATCCCTCAGTGTGATCCCATCCTTCAGTGTGATCCCATCCTTCAGTGTGATCCCATCCTTCAGTGTGATCCCATCCCTCAGTGTGATCCCATCCTTCAGTGTGATCCCATCCCTCAGTGTGATCCCATCCTTCAGTGTGATCCCATCATTCAGTGTGATCCCATCCCTCAGTGTGATCCCATCCTTCAGTGTGATCCCATCCTTCAGTGTGATCCCATCCTTCAGTAGGATTCCATCCATCATTGTGATCTCCATCTATCATTGTGATCCCCATACATCAGTGTGATCTCATTCTTTAGTGTGATCCTCATCCTTCAGTGTGATCCCATCTTTCATTGTGATCCCATCCCTCAGTGTGATCCCATCCTTCAGTGTGATCCCATCCCTCAGTGTGATCCCATCCTTCAGTGTGATCCCATCATTCAGTGTGATCCCATCCCTCAGTGTGATCCCATCCTTCAGTGTGATCCCATCCTTCAGTGTGATCCCATCCTTCAGTAGGATT